>APFE031418099.1:212003-224874 GCA_000404065.3 Pinus taeda | reverse complement strand
ACTTAAAATATAGGTCATGGATAAATCATGAATATCTCTAGAATATCCATTGTCGCATTCCCTAATGATGGACTCACTTGGTAGTCCGAAATGTTGGGTTCATAAAACTCTATAATAGGTCATTCTTCCTCTATTTAAAACTATCATCACCTGTATGGATTCATTATTTAATAAATCTCTTGTCAAATGGGGACATCTACCAACTAGACTATGGAGACATCAAGAAAATCTTCAAAACCACTCTAGGGCAAGTAAGAAAAAGGGTAGGAATAGTAAGAGTTTGGTAAATTCTTCTTCTACTTCCTTTACAATCACATAAAATGAAGTTGGAGGAAAGCTTGAATACATGAAAACATAATTTTTGCACTCATTAGCTTTACAAATGGATACTTTGCAAGAAAACAAGATGCATGAGGAAGCAAAAGTGCCACTAACCATCTTTTGTCCTAAGTGCACAAAAGGGCACCCTCATAATGAATGCACACTCAATATTGTAAAAGTATGTGCTCTTGTGAAGAACCTCACTTAATTGACAAGTTCCCTTCATTTCCATGTTTAAATGCTATGTATCAAGGAGAAGGGATATGGATTCAATATGCTCCATAATCAAAAGGGACCAACAATGCCAAGACCCTTCCAAAAAGGTATGAGCTATAACCCTTCTTCATGTTTTGGTAGATATAATGCACAATTATACCCTCAACCTTGGTATCAACCTAATTAGCCCCAGTGGGCTATACAACCTTAATGGTCCTATCCAAACTGAGAAGCCCCCCCTCCATATTCTTGTCAACCTTCTAGAGCCAAAACTCCCAATGGACTAATCCTCCATAGAGGTGGAGACCTCCACTTCCTCAACAACTAGCCTCCACTTCCTCAACCAAATAACATTCCTCAAAGTACTACTACAAAATAACATCAACTTCCTACTCAACTAATGTCAAATCCCAACAATAAGCAAGCCCAAATAGTTTACAACAATAAGCCTACCTATCAAGCCTACTCCCAAGATGTCCAAGAGATCAAATTAAGATCAAGATAGGTGCTACAAGATCCTCTCACACACAAACAAGTAGAAGGGGAAGAAATTGGCAAGGGAGATGCTTTCACCCAACAACATATTTCTCCACAAGATCCACCTTAAAGGTTAGTCTTAAGAAAACCTACACATCTAAGGAAAATGAACTCCGAGGAGAATTCAAAATCTTGTGTCAAAATACTCCTTTTTTAAGTTATAATATTAAGGATGTCCCCATATATTAAGTATATCAAAGAATAATGCCTAAAGAAGTCGAGGAGGAGGAAAAAGAGAGACTCAAAATATAAATGTTAGAGGGTAGTTAGTGAAGCTTATGCTCGAGACATTGATTGCTCCAAAGTATTTGGAGACTGGAAACTGGTGGTAAATGTCCAAACAATTTGAATCTTAATCCAAAATACCTTAATTGATTTAGGGGTTGCAATCAATGTTATGACTAAGGACATAATGTTGAAACTAACCCTCCAAGATTCACTGAGGAAAACCATCACTATACTCCAACATGTTGATAGGTCAATAGTGGTGCTTGGGGAGACGTTGGGACATGTCATCGTCTCTATTGATTCCTAGGATTATATCACAATTTTCTGTTTCTCCAACCAAAATGGGTTCCCACTTATTCTAGAAATGCCTTGGCTAGCAACAACATATGCTTACATCAATTGTAGGGAAAGAAACATGAGCATCACATGTGGCCATTCCCATAAAAAGAAATATGATCCTTTACCCTCTTGTTGAGCCACTACTTGAAGTAGAATAACCAACATGGGCAGAGGAAGAAGAATATTGCATCCGTACTTCCACCTATCGTGTTTGCACAATTGACAAGGCCTTGAGATTTAAGCAAGTTGATGAATATACTTTTATTTCCAATTTCTTGCAAAATTAATACCTTGTTGTTATCCAAATTAGAGACTTAAATGTTGGACAACAATCAACATTCTCTAATAACTAAAATAGAAGTGTGGGAAAAATCAATGCAATATGATAAGCCCATGTAGAATTTGATAACCTTTCTACGAAAACCATAGGAATTTGTCCCTTTAAAACCGTGAAAATCAACACAAACCTTATTATTGATCAAGAGTAGAAATTGTTGACCATGTTGAAAAATCATGTTATAGCATTTATATGGGACTATAATGAAATGAAGAGCATCCATCTCTCCATCTGTAACCACCACATTTATATCAAATAATATCGCAAACATGTCAAGCAACCTCAAAGAAGGATGAATTTTGTAGTAAAGGACATTGTAAAAGAGGAATTGTAAAAACTCTTAAATGTTGGGCTCGTCTATCTAATATCTAACAGTGAGTGGGTTTCACCCTATAGTCATTATCCCTAAAAAGAATAGTAAATGGGGAGTATGTGTAGACTACATGGAACTTGAGAAAGCCAGTAGGAAAGATCATTTTCCTTTGCCATTTATTGATTGTCCTAAATGTTTTACCAAGAAAGGAATACTTCTCATTCTTGGATGGATTTAGTGGATACAATTAGACACAAATTTGTCCAAAAAATCATGATAAAACTACCTTCACTTGCCGGTGGGGAGCGCAACATAAAAACTATGTTGATGCATGAAACTGATAGCTTGTAGGCTTAATTGTTAAAAATACACACATGTATTTAAAAATAATAATTTTATTATATATAAAAATGTATAAGATAGATAAAAAAATGATTTGAATGTACAATGAGACCCTGCTTTTACACCTCAGCAGGTGATCTTCGAGAAGGGGCAGTCTTTTTAGACATGCCTTTCACTTAATTTAATGAGCTAATTAATCTAAATAATATATATAATTATGTAATATTTATATTTATTTTTATTTAGCTAATTGTTATGACTTATATTCATAACATAAGCCGCTTCGGAAGCTTTGTCCTCAAAACTTTAATGCTGTGGGCTTTTCTTCAACTAGTGTCTATCATCTCACGTATATAATCTGGCGTCTTATAGCTTGTCAGTAACATTCCCTTGTATTTTTTTTTTTTTTGTTTAAGTCCCTTTTTTTTTAATATAATAATAATATATATATATATTTTTTAATAAATATATATTTTTTAATATATTGACTTTTTTACTTCTTTTTTTTTTTTGAGCGAATTATTTATTTATTTTTAAATAAGTATAGTTATATATATATATATATATATATATATATATATATATATATATATAATATATATATATATATTTTATCAAACCCTCGTATTGACTGAACGATCGTTTTCAAACGGTGTGACCAACGCTTAATGTCATATGACTATGCTTTGGACCGTTACCAACGCGTAACCCTTATATGACTTTGCTTTTGGACCATTTTTAACGGACCTGTTGTGGCACTGAGGCATACCCTGTGATGGTGGCAACAAACATTTTTATTTTTTTTTTAATTTTTTGTTTGTTTGTGGGAAAAACAAAAACCAAAGCAAATTTATTCCTTTGCATGTGTTATTTGGCACAGAGATGCTGACGTCAACACAAAATACGCTGCAAGCTGCCATTGAAGCACATATGGCACCATGGTCTCACATGGCCTTTAATTTATATATTTGATGTCATTACCTTCGCCAGGTTCTAGCAAATTAGAATTAATCAAATTCTTAATCTCCTCCTCCATTAATTGAACAGTGGGCTTGAAACGGTGTAGAACAGCGCAACGCATTCGCTCAAAAGTTTTTCACGATGTAACACTTTTACCTTCTTCATGATGTGAACCATTGCAGCTTTAATCTCCTGTCGTCTGTCGGCCTCAAGAGTCTTAGTCACTTTATTCTCCTCCACTTGAGGTCGTTGAAATGGGATCTTGATCTCGTCCAATATGTTCGTAAACTTCAAATCCAATTCAAACCTGTTAGTTGGAGATATTGTTGTGTTGTTTGGCTCCTTTAAAAGGATTTTGTAATTCTCATCAAATAACAGTGATTGTAGCATTGACTTAAGTACTCCATCTTCCAACTTTGTCCGAGTTTTGATTTCTTCAAAGCTTAACTTTTGTGAGTCTTCTAACTCACTGAACAACAAGATCATAGATGCTTGGTAAGTTGATGCTATAATTTCTATTGGCTTTTCGTCAAACTGGACAATCACATTAGCGGTACCCAAGGAGTAAACCCATCTAAGTATACGATTCTCATATAGTTTAGAATAAAAGTCATTAAATACGTCTATGGCTTCAGCGATTTGCAATGGTGGAATAAATTCAGCAGACTTATACAATTGCCACAAAAAATCTCCCAATGCTGTAACAGTCACATCAATTCCAAGGCTGCTACCTGAATTATCAATGTATTGCTTGAATCTATCTTGAGTTTCACCTGCTCTTACGAAATCATTAAGCAATGCCTCCAATTCAGCTGCAAACCCCTCACGGAATTGACGCTTAACAAAATTCAATAAAGTATTTTCATCTTCAAGATCGATTTTAAGCACACTGCTAAAAAGTGTGGCAAATAATTTTGAACTGTTCAATCCTCCAGTTCTTTTATTGCATACAATTTCAAAAGCTTCCCTCGAAGTTTTTTGAAAAAGATCACGATTATTAAAAGGACCTGTAACAAAAAACATAGCCTTCTGATGCAAGGCAATATCTTGCTCACAAATTCCTGTTCTGTTAATATGTCAATTATATCCCTTCCACGTGTATCAATGTTTACAGCAATATTTACCCCTTCAATCAACGCTACTCCTTCCTTAGTTAAATAGTCTTGAAAAATTTGTACAGCAGATTCAAAACCCTCAGGTACTTCACTGAACAACCTGGACAACCTTGAAATGTCTTCTTTCTTATAGTCCCTAAGTAGGACACGGGAGCCTGAATGCTCATATTGTTGTTCTTCATTTGATTCATACTGAGCCACTTCATCATGTATTATAAATTCTGGATATAGTCCCCTTTGTTCACTCTCAACCCTTTGATTACTAATATCGCTTTCTGGCTCGGTATTTGCTCCTTCTCCTTTACTTTCAACATCAACTTCATTTGGATCATCATCTTGATCTACATTAGCTTCATCTAAATCATCATCTAGATCATTTTCCTTTCGAGTTTATTTAACTTCTGCGATTGACTTTTCTAAACACTGAAATGCTTCTTGAATACTAAACTATTCAACGTAATCAAGATGTGAACGTAATGGCACATTGTGTGGCAAACTACGTTCAAAGGCATGTATGATTATATCGTGTGCCATGGCTCTGATACCAATGTAGCATAAAAACTATGCTGATGCACGAAACTGATAGCTTGTAGGCTTAATTGTTAAAAATACACACATGTATTTAAAAATAATAATTTTATTAATATATAAAAATGTATAAGATGATAAAAAGATGATTTGAATGTACAATGAGGCCTTGTTTTTATACCTTAGCAGGTGACCTTTCGTGAAGGGGCATGTCTTTTAGACATGCCTTTTCACTTAATTTAATGACTAATTAACCTAAATAATATTTAATTATGTAATATTTATATTTATTTTATTTAGCTAATTTTCATAACAGGGAGCATTTGCCTACAATGTTCTTCCCTTTGGTATATGCATTGCTTTTTCCACCTTCCAGAGAGTTGTATTCAAAATTATTTTAGACCTCATCCATGATAATGTGGAAATCTCTATGGATGACTTCACACCTTATGATAACTCCTTTTAGAAAGCCTTGGCCAATCTTGATAAAAGATGTGAAGAAATGAACCTCTCCCTTCATCATGAAAAATATCATTTTGTTATGAATGGAGGGGTTTTCTTAGTACATCATTTGTCTTCCAAGGGAATTGAGGTAGACCCATAATCATACAATGCCTTCCCATTCCTCAGAAGCAAAAACATGTTAGAAGTTTCTTGGGCCTTGCAGGTTATTTTTGAAGATTTAAGAGGATTTCAATGAATTGGCCTCTTCCTTGTTTTCCGTTTTGACCAAGGACATAAATTTATGTTGGACCCTATAATGCCAACAAGCCTTTGATTGCATAAAATAAAAACTTACATTAACACTTGTCTTACAAGGCCTAAGTTGGAATTTTCATTTCTACATCCATACTTATGTGTCATGGTAGGTGCAATGTTAGGACAACAAGAGAGCAAAATGCCTTATGCCATTTATTTTATTCACCAAAAATTGACCAATGCAAAGATAAACTAAACAATAATTAAAAACGAGTTTCTTGCAAAAGTTTATGCTCTTAATAAGTTTAGGCATTAAGTTTTTGGTTACCAAGTATTTGTGCACACATCATGTTTTAATTAGACACCTCATGAAAAAACCTAATATTAATGATACAATTATCACACAACTTCTGTTATTATAACAATTTTATCTCACCATAGTTGACAAGCTAGAAATCCAAAATGTTGTTGTAAATTGTTGGTTGAGACTTGCAAATCCTGTAAATAAAAAGATGATAGATGATCAATTCCCAGATAAATACCTCTTTGCCATTTTGGTATATATCCATTGGGTTATTGACATAGCCAACTATTTGACAACGCAGAGGTTATTGGGCAACATGTAGTCTACACTTGGATTGCATAATGTTTATTCAAACTTGGACCGGATTAGATCTTGAAAAGATGTGCAAGGGAAGATGAAGTGTATGATATCCTCGATGCATGTCATGATGAGCCATGGACAATATACATGAAAAATGATAGTTTACAAAATCTTGTAGGTTGGCTACTTTTGGCCTACCATACATAAGAATGGTCATATATACTTCTTATTGTGATGAATGCCAAAGGATTGGGAAACCCATTAGAAAAAGTGAGATGCCACTTCATTACAAGTATAAGCCAACAATCATTGAAAGAATTGGATGAATACAAAATCCAAGCCCTCTTCTGTGTTGAGATTGTCTAATTGCAAAGAAATATTTGGCATGATAAATGGATTAAACATGAAACTTTTAAGGAAGGAGACTAGGCATTTTTGTATGGCTCCAAGTTCAAGGATTTTTATATGGCTCCAAGTTCAAGGATTTTGATGTGTTGAGGCATTTTGTATGCCTCGAAGGACATATCTCCGACCTTTGTGTTGATGTCTAGTTCCTGAAGTAGGGAGGGTGGCATTGGTCATAGAGCTCTGGCCTTGCATTACACACCTTGTTCCCTGGGTTTATGGTTAGTAAGTAAGCCTAATGAAAACTAGAGAGGCTAAAATATTTAGTACATCTTAGTCCCACCCACATAGATTGACTTGGTCGGGAAACTAGTCCGTGGCACCATGAGTGCCTAAAATATTCATGGTTCATGTGTTTTTGAGATCTTCCATGTCTATCTATGTATGAATACCTCCCTAGTTAAGATCGAGTGTTGAAGAATATAACTAGATTCGATATTCATAATTGTATTTGAGTCATAATGAAATGTATTTATCAAAAGAAAGAAAAAATAATTATTATTATGACTTATTAAAGCATGGGTTTCATGCTTGGGTCATCATGTTTTTGGTCAAATTACCCATTAAGGGCTTCTAGGTTTTATACTAAGTCATTAGAGTCATTTTCCATTTAATGAGACCCTTCTTGGGATTTTGAATCATGTAAAAATAATTATTATTGAGTCAAACAAGTCATTTGTCACCTCCACACCAAGTCAACCCTTACCTGATCATGTCGGCCTACATGAGGGTAATTCGAACTCCAAAAAATGGTATATATACAAGTAGTTTGATTCATTTGTAACACACTCTCACACAAGTTCAATATAGAAGAAGGGGGAGCAGAAAAAGTGTGAAATTCCAAGAGAAGAAGGAGAATTTCCTGAGAAGGATAAAAGTCAAAGTTTCTGGGTTGTCTCTCTCTCACACGTGTGGATTTACTACGTTGGAAGGTTGAAGTTACTATTGGGTCGAAGTTCTGTTGCTTGGGAAGTTGAAAGGCTGTTGCCATTAGATCGAAGTGACTAGGTTGAAGTTGTTGCTGTAAGGTTATCATCTGCAGAGGAAAGGAAGGGATGACTTGGTGATTGGAGGAAGTCTATGTCTAGGTCAAGGAGTTTTGGATCATATCATGAAACTCTTGAAGGAAGAGTTGTTGATTGGGTTTTCCCTTAGATAGGGGTTCTTCCCTCGTGGTACACCTACATATTGTGTCTTTGATCTTCGTGTTATGGTTTTGGTAATTGCTTGATGAACTAAGTTAAAAGAAGAACATAAGAAAGTTAATAAGAACATAATAATATCAAAAGTAATTATCAACATAAAGAAAATCTTTCTGCCTTTCTGATTTTCCAACAGGAGGCAAGCTCAAAGGCTGGGTCCATACTTTTGTGGGCATGCTCTCGTTTCTCCTTCTCTATCTCTGTGGGTACGTCTAGGTCAGTTACACTTTTTATAAAATATATTATGTTTAATGCATGCGTCGCATGTGGATGTTGATGGCCAATCCCAGTTTTTCAACTGGGATAAGGCTTGTGTTCAACCATGTGGAGGTCTGGGGTTTTGGGGGTTTCATTTCAACTCTCCATCCTGGGGTTTGGATGCTTCATGTCAATTCTTATTCCCATGCCTTTTGGTCCCCCCCTCTCCAAAGACTTTCAAGGTCTTTTGATAGTCAATCTGCCTAGGTAATGGATGACTTTGTGCATACAACTTTAAGTTCCTCTCAATCATGCAAGCATTCTTCGGGTTGGTCAATCCCTAAAGGGTTTGTGGGTTGTAGTCCTTGTTTGCTTCATGTATCTTTCACTCACCTCGAAGGGCATCTCCAGTGCATTTGGGTTGGTTTTTTAGTGTAGGACTGTGAATTTAATGTGGAGGGGTTCTTTTGGGTATAGTTTAATGTATTTCTATTCGACGAATATTATTTTTTAGATTCTGTAAGTAATCAACTTGGCCCAATCTATGGGTTTTTTTTCTTTTGGATGACCTCTAGAGAATCCTCAGGCTACTTTTACAGCAAATAATAGAGGCTTTTGGATTTCCTTAATTAAAATCTCCAAACAATTCTTCAACAATAGAATGTCTAAGGACATCGTGAGACCAATATCTCATCGCAGTCGTAATTCAAGCTTCGAACGAGGTTGAGGCCATGGGCAGTTGAGACCCAATAGGGGTTGAGGGAAGGACAATAATTAACACTCAAGCATTGTAATAGCCAATACATACAGGAATGGAATCCATCCTTGGGCTTGATAAGAAATCGATGAGTGAGAAGCTGAGATTAGAGCCCAAATGGATCCTAGTGAACAAGAAATTCTGGAGGATTTCAGGGTTATCATTCCAGACCCAAGAAATACTCAAGGTCGTTGCTCCCTATTTATGCAGTGTCTTTACTTATTATGTATGACGAAGACACTTTTAGCCAAAGCTATGATGTTGCCCTTACAGGCAGCCATATTCCCTCTGAGGAGATTTAGGAAATCCACAGAGAATTCCAACTAATTTAGTGCTAGATACAAAAACAAAATTACCGCCTTGCATGCATTGAAAGACACATCCCATGTATGCCTTCAAATGAGTAGCCGGGTTTTAGTGCCAAAGACCCCGAGCTGGCCAAGTCTTTTGATGATTAATCTTGTTTAGAAGCATAGTTTGGATTTTTTTGGTTTTAGGTATAGGCTCATAGTAAATAGAAGTCATAAAGACAATCACATATATTTATCTTTGTTATAAAATCTTAGACAGTTTCATTTTTGGACTAGTTATAATGCAACCAGATGGTCAACATACCTGGTTTCCCTATGGGAAGGTTGAGACCATCTGGATTTGGATGTTGATATTGTAATGCATGGCCCATTTTGAAGAAGTAATAGAAAGGTACCACCCAAAATTACAAAAAAATAAATATAACTAACACTCAAGTTGAGGCTAATCGAGTTCCCTAGGGACACCTCATCCAATTGTATATAAATTTTTTCTAGAAGTTGGAGCCCCCCCTAATCTTGGGATTTTCAAGGAACCAATCCATCTATGTAGGGGGGCCTATTCCCTGTTTCTTTTATTTAAAGAGGGGATTCAAAATGTTAATTCTTTTAGTTATATTTTGTTGAACATTTGCTTCCAGTCTCAAGGCATTTTAGCTAAGTCATACCTCTTGAATTATGTATTTTTTTTTATCATTTTAATGGAAAAATCATTATGTACAATTGAATGTTGGTGATCTTCTTTTGTTTCCTTGAGTACCTTGGGGAGGGCCCACCCAAAGGACTCTAACAAATATTTGTTATTATGTTTTATTTTCATACCTCTTTTTACAATTTTGTTATTTATTCATAAATTGTTGGCACAAAAATTTATAGAAACACAATTATTTAGTTTCGTGTAGAAATATTAATTTCATGAGATAGACACTTTTCTGAGTACATATTTGATTTTAAAAAATTGTTTTAGGTTAAACCAAATTAGGTTGGCCATTATTTTTTTCCCATGACCAATGAAACATGCTATATGTTGTGTTTGGCACCCACGGGGGAAGGGCAGAGAGGGGGGGTGGGGGGGGGGCGAGGGGTAATAAAACGGGTTTGTTGTAACAACCTTGGTGAAAATTCCATGTAATAAAGTTAATAAAGGCAAAATAATAACCATAGTGATGGGACACGTATTCCAAGCTGAATGTTGGGCAAAAAAATAGTGATGGGGATCACTTGTGATTTATTAATGGCTAAGGAAATTGACAAAGACAATGGAAAATGCTTTGGAAAATCATGATGCATTAATTGACATTTTATTCATGAAAATTATGGAAAGTAGGAGAGAAGGAAGGTCAAAGGTCATAGGTGGCATGTGAGGAGGAAAATGAGGGAACGTAATGGAAAATTGAAGAAAATAGAGGCCTCATTAATAAAAAGGCTTATGAGGATCAATTGATAGACTTTTGTCAGTTCAGTTTTGGAGATCTCTCTCTATTCTCTCTCTCTCATAGTCTTGGACAAAGTTTTTTGGAGCACTCTTAGAGGAGTGTGGCATACATAGATATTTGGAGCAAGAAGGAAACGGAAGAGAAAGAAAGCGCAAGAGAAAATCGGGATCAACAACTACAATGGGTTTTTCTTGCAAGTACCGAGCTGCATGTATGATTCCTTGGCTAGTTTTTGCCTACATGGCATATGCATGTGGTTATTTGTTTATGATCCGTCATTGGCATGGAGGATTGCCTAGATTGGTAGTGGTTTTTCCTAGCCTTGCCATTTTCTGGATAACCATGGTGTTGTGGGTTTTACTTTGGTTTCTGGTTGGTTGTCATGTTCCTTTGGCTGTGGGTTGAGTTATTAGTTCCTGGAGCCTTGGTTGGAAAAATGCTCTGGAGCCCTGTAACAACTTGGGTTGAGTTACTAGTCCTAGAGCCTTGGTTGGAAAAACGCTCTGGAGCCTGACAACAACTGTGGGTTGAGTTAATAGTCCTAGAGCCTTGGTTGGAACAAATGCTCTGGAGCCTTGGAGAACTTGGGTAGAGACCAATCTGGTGATGGTTAGTGATGTTAGATTGTAAGGTGGAATCACTGGTTGAGGATTGAGGTGGTTGGGCTCTGGAATCCTTTGTTTGGTTTATTCCATGAGATCCCACATTCACGCCTGGAATATGCCATAGGGACAACTAGATGAAAGAAATATTTGGTTCAACCTAGTCTATGATTAGGTGGTTCGTGGAAGTCCCATAAGTGGTTGGTATATGCATTCATTAATAAGAGTTCCTTCTCCTTGGTATTTTATATGTAAATATATTGGTTTATATGTGGATTCTATGGTTGTTGTATCTTTATTAGTTATGTGGTTTGTATGTTGGTTATGAGCATATTTTATGACATTGATTATGTATGGTTCTCATCATGTCTTGATTTGTAAATGAGTTAAGAATGATTATATGGCCTAATAGATGATAATGCAACTAATGTGATAAGGCATCAATGCTTCTTAGCGATTCTTAGATAAGTATGAGACCCCTATGCTTGGATTTTTTGTTATGACTTGTAGATTGCATATTTGTGAGATGTTTGATGAAATGCTTATCATGGCTAGTAGGGGTCTAGTCAATTATTTGTTCAAGTATTTTCATTTTTTATTATTGTTTTGATGTTACTTTTCATTTATGGAAGTGCCATGAAGTTCTGGTAGTGGCTGTAGTCCTGGCCATGAAAAAGTGGCACAAAATCCAAGGTTGTTGGATCTGAACTAGCTGAAAAAGACCCCAATCACTTGCATGCCTATGCTATGAGAGCGATTGGAGGGCCCCAGTCGCATGCATGCCCATGTCATGGGAGCGACTGAGGCTTTAGGGCAGTGAAGTGTCAATTTTTATCAAGGGTTGATTCCCTGGAAGGGTTGGTTGGCTCCTGTAGGTTCTGTGGCGTGTGCAAAAGGTCAGATTGGTTATGTTGTGTTGGTTCCACTTCCATAACTATACATGGGGAGTTGAATCATATTGCAATATCCTCTCGTCACATGTTTACCCCATAAGACCAGTTAGCTTGGGTAAATGTGGGAGGTGGGTATTATAGAGTGTTATCAGAGCATGGTACACCCCTTGAACTTGATGCGCGGTGTGTTGGTCGCACATTCATGTCCGTGTCATATGTGTTCTCTATGATTATGTTTTATATTCTTGTTGCATATGCATGGTGTTGGTCATGGTTGCCATGGTGTCTCCATGTGAAAGTGGGTGGTGTGTTGTTGGATGTGTCTATCATGAGTATAGGTTGGTTATGCACTGGTTATACATGACAATGTTTATATGTATCATGTATGCATGCATGTCGTACATATGTTCATTATGCATGCATTGACATGATTGTAGTTGTGTTGATGCCTCAAAAATCACTGCAACAACATTGGGGAAACCACCCGGTCCGGACCTTAGTGCAGCTCCTTTTCCGTTTGGGATAGTGGCT
>APFE031418099.1:197576-211701 GCA_000404065.3 Pinus taeda | reverse complement strand
CCTGGTGTACATTGGGAAATCATATTTGCCAAGTAGAGAGTGTTGTTAACTAAATCAACTAGATTGCTAGAAGTTGATTTACATCTTGAAGCCGCTCTCTCTGCTTTCATCACTTGAGTGTGCCATTCTGTGAAAAGTATATCCTTATATGTTTCAAGTATCCTGGGCAAATTTGTTGCTTTTCCCTGATCAAAATCTTGCCATTCAAGATATGCAGTAATGGCCTCATCGGCTTGATTTAATTCATCCCTGGCTTTCTCTATCTGCTCATTTATAGATATAGTTAACTCGCACAGTGGCTCAACTTGAGCGATCTGTTGACACAAGAGTCTAACCTGAGATATTAACGCATTGTTTATTAATGATGCTTCTTTTCTGAACTCTGCCACTTGCGAAGTACCTTTCATCTTTTCTAGCTGCGATGACATTTAAGTGATTTGCTCATCTTTGGTTTTCATCATTTGTTCATTTGCTGCTCTCAACTGTGCCAATGCCTCGATCAATTCTTTTTATTTCTGGATCGCACTTTGGTTGATCCTTTGCTTTTCCGCTTGCAATTGCTGGGTCAATTGATTGTTCATTTGCTGTTGTGCCAACAACTGCTCCTCTGCTTGCGCTGCCTTCTGCTTTGTCTCGGCCAATTCCGCCTATAATGCAGAGATTTCTTGGTCCTTATTCTTCAATAGAAGGCTTACCTCCGATGCTTTGTCGATTGTTGCTGCCGAATATGCTCCAGCATACTGTGACAACTTTGTCAGGTCATCGGAGGGGTCCAATTTCTCCTTCCATACTACATTACCCGTGACTGTTCGCTCCGGAAAGATAGAAGGTTGATCAATCCTTCGTCTTTTCCTTGATCGCTTTACAAATGCTCTATGCCTCGGGTTGTAGAAAACATCTAATGGAGGAATATCTTCTACCTGCAGAATGATTTGATTGGTGGGATTCTTTGGAATTATCTCAACATTCTTAGACTTGGGTGGGCCGCTGGTTCCACTTAGAACCTGAGGTGAAGTAACGTCTTGCATGTCGTTAGTCTTAGAAGTGTCTGTATCTTTTGAGCCTTTTATTCCACTGATGATAGAATCAAACTGCTGCCATTCCTGGAGCAATTTAGGGTCTGTGGTAGTGTCCACATTGGCATCGTGGTGGTCTATTGCCTTTTCTCAGTTTGAGACTCCTTCTGTACTTGTTCCTGCTCTTTCTTCTTATGCTCCTCTTGTTCCCTCTGTTGTTTATCCTCATGCTCTTTCTTTAGCTGTTCTTCCTGCTCCTTCCTTTGCTTTCCCTCTTGTTCTTTCCTCTGCTTTTCCTCCTGCTCCTTATTATGATCTTTTGTTATAGCATGAGGTTCCTTTAACTGTTGCCGACCAGACTCGCTTGACGATGTCGCTGGGGTCGTTGCTAATAAATCTAGAGGCAGAGTTTGCAACCTCTGTTCTCTAAGTTTATTGAACTCAGTCAACTCTTCATCATTATATTTCATCCTAGCGAGTTCTTTAGCTTGGCCTATGGTTTCAATTGAAGTGAACAGGTCATCAAATATATCTTCCCGGTGCTCAAACTTTGTCAATTTGGCTTGTTCTAATGTGGCATAGGCAACTAGCTTTGGATCAAATGCCCTGTTTGGGATTGTAGCCAGAGTTAAAGGTTGAATCTTTGTGGCTTCCTTTTCTGCATGTTTGAGATCATGCAGCGTATAGACACCACACCTCAAGGGAAAAGAGGGCCAGCCTCTTTTCTTTTCTCTTTTGAGAGTCTGTGTAGTACTTTCAGCCATAACCTGATACATGATTTCTCTTGCTAACAGCTTATCTGGAATATATAAAGGGAGAACATGTGGGTTGGCTTGGCTGCCGAAAACTCTGATATAAGTAAATTTCTCTTCTCCAAACCAACTTGCCACTGCTGGTAAATCAAAGGAAGCTTGATAGGAAATCTTCTGAATGGGTTTATCAAAGACGGAATAGTAAATGGGCACCATAAAGCCATTGCAGATTTGATACAGGTGGTGTTTGTAAGAAGACTTCCACAATTTTTGGTGATATATATGAATGGGTCAGGGGTCCTGTGCAGTCCACCTCCAACCGAGGATAGGAAATTCGGAATTGAAACAGTATGTGTCTAAGATATATGCACTATAATAAAATGGGGGAATTTTCGTTTCAGTGACCACAGTCTTATTTCTAAGATCACGAACAAATACTGCTAGTTTATCCGAGAGAATAGTAGCCCAATCCATAATTATACTGTTTACTGCTGCCTCCATAAGAGGAACCATTTCTATGGTAAAACTAGCAGAGTCATGCAATCCCCATAGCCTACACATCATTATTCCCACATAACAATAAGGAGAATCCAAGGAGTCAACCGAGTACTTACCGGAAGATTTGTGTTTGTGCTTGTTCGGATTTTGTCTCCAATCCTTGATGGGTTCGGATTCAATTTCATTTTCGCTTGCAAACTTCTCCAGGAAGTCTTTGTTATATATTTTCTCTGGCTCGGGCAAATGGTACATTTGCCTTAGGTCATCTGCCTTGAATGATCCGAAAATCCTGCCATCTCTGGTGCTGAAAGTTTTGTCCAAGATTTGGATTTCTTCAATCGCCCATCGTACAACGTCTATGTACGGGAGAATTTGCTCCCTAGCTACTATTCTGTGAAGGAAATAGTTGGCTAAATCTTTGAGAGTGCAATCATACTTCCGTAGTAAATCCGCGCCAGCTTCTGTTACCGTCTTCTGTGGTTTCTCGGCTTCAATTAAGTCGTAAGTGCCTTGCCAAGTAACTCTGGTGAGACCCGTGCATGTAGTATCAGATATTAGGCCCTTCTTCTTGTTTATAACAACTTGTCCTGCGAATGGTGGAGCGGAAGCACCCGCAGTCTTCTTGGATTTCTTTCCCATCATGCTCAAACTTCTATCTATGGATGAATTCTGCACAGAGAGGCAATTGCGCATAATACAGAGAGATAACAATGAAAACTTGCAAATGATGATACCACATGAATAGGTGCGTAGTAAGGTATTTTGCCTTTAAAATGGGTGCGGACACAATCCATAGAAAGATTTTAAGACATGATCCCATTAATTGGCCGTATAAAACCTGTCATCCTATAAATGCCCATTATATCGTTATTCGGGTGAATAATCCCCTTAAGCATGCAATGGACGCTTTGGCGGCTGAGCGCAAGTGATCAAGCTTTAAATATGAATGAATTGAGCTATCCCATCACTTAACGGCTTTTTATCGAAAACTGCGCTTTATCGCATTGCATCGAGTGTATGACAAGCGCGCCTTAACGATGTGTATTGGATACCGCCGATCGCCGAATGCGATATCACATCAGTGAAAAGCTCTGAGCGCATCGAGACTTAAGTGAAAGTAAACCGCTGATCGCCGATCGCCGATTGCGCATCACATCAGGGTTAATGGCATGGGGTGTTTTAAGATGTGCATTGGATATTGCCAATCGCCGATTGCGATATCGTATCGGCGGAAAGCTTTGTGCCACTTATATATATTTCTTATGTCATTGCGATATGCGATCTTGCGATCGCTTTATCGAAATGACCAAGATTCACTTTATTTCTTTAAATGGGTTTGTTCAAAAGGGTTTTATAACATGCATTCATTTGATTATCGAACTTTTTGAACAATAAAGGTATTGATATCAATTTCTCTTTAAAGGGACCCATTTCATAGGTTGATGTTTTATGAATAAAAATGATATGAAATGGGGGGTTGTTTATAGAGCACAACAAGTTGTCATGCATGAGGTCATGATGTGTGGTTGATAGTGTCATGCATTGATGAATGGACTATGGTTAGGATGACATCTATATGCTGTTATGATTATGTTTATACATGTATTATGCTAAACTGGTTGATCTTGCAGATGAGATATCCTCCCAAAAATATACCGAGGTATGTTGATTGTGTTTATATTTTGGTTTAGCTGACATGATATACCTTGTAGGAAGAAAACAACAAAGATGACTAGAAAGATGGTAGACTATAGTTCCCAAGACTCTCCCTATGGATCAGATGAGAAGCGTGGTGTCTAACTTAGCAAATACATTGAGAAGCTTGAAGGAAGAAATAAGGAGTTGCAAAGAGAATAATGACAGAATCATGCAAGAACATGAAAAACAAGCAGAAGTTAATGCAGTAATCCTTCAGAGTATTTCAGAATTACAGAGACAAGGACCACTTTAGATCAGCCATGGACAGGAGGATATGACAAATGAGGTATATGGTAGTAGATATCATAGTGGGAACATGTTAGATAGAGATGACACAATTAGAGATGGTAGGTTTTTGGACACTCTAGATAGGAGAGGTGATGGACACAGGTACTACTCTAGTTTTGGTTCTGACATGTACCATGATCATAATCATTATCATCCCTATAGGAGTGATAGGGGATATTTTTCGGATGAGTTCAAGAAAGAAAAACCCCCTATATTCAATTGGGAAATGAAGAAGTTACATGATGAAGAAGCATGGTTGCTTGGTATGAATAAGTTCTCCAGGTTGCATGATTACTTAGAAAACATGAAGGCCATAATAACTACATATTGTCTTAAAGGTAAAGTAGATATCTAGTGGGAAGATGTAAATAATGCCAGAGGTAAATTATGAAGAGGAGTTGACTTGGAGTGAGTTTGAGAGGCTATTAAGGAAGAAGTATATATCAGAGAGATACTATGATGACAGGGAAAAAGAATTCTATGAGCTGAAGATGGGATCTATGGCTGATGAGGAGTGCACTAGAAGATTCTTGGAGTTATTGAGGTATGTGCCTTACCTCAAGGAGGAGAAGGCCACGATTCAAAGATTCATCAATGGGTTGCTAGTAGAATTCAAGGACAAGATTCAGTTTGATGAGCCTATATCATTAAAGGAGGCCATTTGGAAGCTAAAGCATTATTTTGAACAATCAAAGCGCAAATATGAGACTAAGACGAACTGTAAAGGTAGTGAAAAAAATAAAGGAAAATGGGACAAGAAGCAAACAAGATCTCAAGGTATAGGTAAGAAAGAAAATGCAACGCCACATAAGAAGTTCAATGCATTTGATAGAGGATAGGGACTTCAGTCTGAGCAGAGCAAAGGTTATGATAGGGAGCCCATACAATGTTGGAATTGTGGAGGAGATCATTGTAGGAGAGATTGTCCACAACATCGGGGTGGTAGATAACAGATCTACAATGCGTAGGAGGCACATATAGTGGGGGATGTTGGACAAAGTATTCCATGGATCTATGTAGCATTAGAAAATAGTTAGGAAGATCACTAGGTATCTATTATCGAGATGGGCAGTAAGCTTTGTGACCAAGTATTTCTATTTTGATTAAATCTAGATCTAATTATAGTTATGTTAGTCCTGATCCAGTGTATAAGTGTGGTTTGACTAAAGAGGTGCATGTAGAATCTTGGTTGGTGAAACTAACTTACAAATAAGTGAGTTCATCATTGGGTAAGAGCTTGTGAATTTGAGTTGAATGGTATGTCTACATCAACACATTTGAATGTATCTCTGTTGGGATCATATATTATGTTTTTGGGTATGGACTAGTTGTATCTTCATTGGACTAAAGTGGAGTGTTATGAAAAAGCCATTGAGTGCTTGGATGATAATGGAGAACAAAGAGTCTTACGAGGTAAGAAAAATGCAACGTTAGTTAAAATGGTGACAATTATGCAGGAGAAGCACAACCATAGGAAATGGTGTATGTTATTTGCAAAGCATATTTCTAGTGAAAAAGGTAAGGAATTTGAGGATGAAAATGTCTTGAGCAGCTACCTAGTTCTACAACAGTTTGAGGATGTGTTTATGGCAGATATTTTAGAATTTCCACCTCACAGGGAAGTAGAATTTTCTATTGAGTTGGTACCAGGGGAAACACCAACATCAAAAGCACCATACATGATGAGCACACAAGAGTTAGTAGTGTTAAA
The DNA here is from genome assembly GCA_000404065.3 of Pinus taeda. Taxonomy (NCBI): domain Eukaryota; kingdom Viridiplantae; phylum Streptophyta; class Pinopsida; order Pinales; family Pinaceae; genus Pinus; species Pinus taeda. The sequence continues at coordinate 205,738 of APFE031418099.1, read as the reverse complement.
GTTGTTGTTGAAGGAAATTCTTGAAAAGGGATACATTAGGTCAAGTGTATCGACTTGGGGTGCACCAATGTTGTTTGTAAAGAAGAAGTATGGTACTCTTAGGTTGCATTGATTACAAGAAGTTGAACAAAGTGACCATCAAGAGTAGGTATCCATTTTCGATGATTGATGATAAATGTTCTCGAAGATTGATCTAAGATCAAGATACCATTAGTTGCGCATCAAAGAAGAAGACATCTATAAGACTGATTTCCGAACCAAGTGTGGACATTATGAGTTTGTTGTATTTCCATTCAGTTTGAATAATGCTCCAATTAATTTTATGTGCTTGATTAATAGTGTGTTGTGTCTTTATCTGGACAAGTTTGTTATTATGTTCATTGATGATATATTGATATATTCTAAAAATGAGGAAGAACACGCCAAGCATTTAGCAACAATGTTGAGATTGCTAAAAGAACACCAATTGTATGCTAAGCTTAGAACATGCAATTTATTTCAGACACAGGTGCACTATTAGGGGTATGTGGTTTCCAAGGAAGGAGTAGAAGTGGACCCAAAAAGATAAGTTCTATCATGGAATGGGAAACTCCTAGAAATGTGGATGAGGTAAGATCATTCATGGGACTAGCTGTGAGGACCTAACATAGGTCTTCTAACCAAACTAAATTTATCATTTAATGTAAACACAATAAGAAGGGAAATAGCTTATTTATAGCTCAACAATTATTTGATGATAATATACAAGTAAAATTTAATTTACAACATATTATTGTTATTATCCAATTTTAAGGTTACAGCCAAGCCAGACACCAGATTAGTGTATGAGACCCCCCTGTTTGTGGGACAAGGGACCCACCTCCGTGCAATGATTTGACTACTAAATCTATGAAGGCATACATATGATACCCCCCTTTGGTTTTGAACCTACAACCTCTTAGGAGGAAACACATGCTCTTAACCATTAGGCCTTTACCTCCCATCCAACTAGGAATGATTCCCTAGCCCAGGGAACCTCCACAGGTTCCAAAGCCCTCCGAGCCCAAGTATAACCAGCTATAATGTGTCCAAATTAAAACCAACACCCTCCAATAAATCCAAGTTTGAGTTCTATCATTTTTCTCTCTATTCTCTCCCTTATATTTCTCAACATTCCTCCCTAAAATAAAATCCTCCAATGCCAAAACAAAGACCAAGGGTATCCCCCTCTCCTCTCATCCTCCTTCCCTTTTATGTCTCTTCCTTCCATCCACTTCAAACACCTATCATTAATGTCATGACTACCTCCTCTCCTTTTATTTTAATATCCTCGACTTTCCTTACTATATCTTATCCAAAGTAGATATGAGAAGACACTTTGGGAATAAAATATGGATATTTAATTTAGAAATAAACTTGAGAAGACCATATCTTATCCAAAATTAGATTTTAGATGACACATTGGGAATAGAAATATGAATATTTAATTTAGAAATAAATTGGAGAAGACCATATCTTATCCAAAAGTAGATTTGAGAAGACACACAGGGAATAGAAATATGGATAGTTAATTTTAGAAATAAATTGGAGAAGACCATATCTTATCCAAAAGTAGATTCGAGAAGAAACCTTGGGAATAGAAATATGGATATTTAATTTAGAAATAAATTGCAGAAAACCTTATCTTATCCAAAAGTAAATTTTAGAAGATACATTGGGAATATAATAATAACAAATAATAAAAGTCATATTAGTAAATAAAATTACAGATTCACAAGTGTAGTTTTATACCAATATTATTTAATAATTGTAAGTCAATATCTGCAGGTTAATTAAGTACTAATCAAAATTAGGTTGATAAGATCAAGTAGGGAATTACATTCAGCCGTCCTTCAAAAAAACTCATCCCGAAGTTGGAGTGAAAATGACAAAAGGAGTTTGGAAGAAGTTTGAAAATAAGGCATAAGAAAAAAGAGAAAGATATAGTAGTCGAATTAAGTAATTCAAGCAATGATACCACTTCCCGTCAATAGCCTCCAACTAACCTATAGAATCCTATCCTTCCTAACCTATTTCCGCTCTCATCCTATCCATCCTTTGCTGCAATAGACTATGGCATGAGTTATATCGATCTAACCATTGATAAAACCAATATGGCGGAGCTGTTGACTATATCGACCTAATTTCTCCAAAAGGCAACTGAAAATCATCATCACACATCTAGGGGGTCGTGTACATTATTACCCTCCCACAATTCGAGGCTTGGAGGTTACATGGTGGGAAATGGCTCCACCCCTCCTCAAAACTAGGGTCAACACCCTAATATGGACCACACTATGATGCTGGTTGAATACTTGTCATCGAATAATCCAGTCGGGCAGTCATGCCATCTGTCATTTACACTTTATACATGTTATAATAGTGCATATCATGTAGGTACAAAATGTAATAGAACAATGTACATCATACCATTCCTCATTGTATGTCTAAAAATTCCTCCATTGGAAGCGTAGATCTTCGTTATCATATAGTTCTTTCCAATCTATAAGTTAGTTCTCATTCATGCATATACATAACAACAAAATATATATAGATAAGCGATCTTAATCATCATTTTATTAAATCTAGTATCCACGTGGATATATATTAGATAAACCATAATTTCGATAAGTCATTCATTAGATAAATCATATCTCCTTGACCCATACTTCAAACAACAATAACTTTCATAAGTCATACACTAGATAAATCATAACCAATTAAGTCATACATTAGGTAAATCATACATCAAATATTTTAATCAACAATAGCTAATCTATCTAATGATTTATATAAGTAGTTTTATTTGTCCAACTAAAATGCATCAATATTAGATAGTGCTCATAAAAAATAACATGGAACTACAAATAGAGCCTTACCATAGGCACTTATTTAAGTTACAGTGGGCATCACAAATGCTCAAAAAGTGAGGGGTAGTCATGACGTATAGTATCTGCATCCTCCCAGGTAGCTAATGTTGGGCTATACTTGTCCCACTAGACCTTAACCTGGTCCACCATGCGACGTTTAAGTTGTCGAACCCTATGGTCCAATATGCACCATTACGGTTCCAACGTCCGAGACCTGCAATTCCCTCCAATCCAGTTTGTGAGATTCATCAGAAAAATAATGTTGTAAAATAGATACATGAAAAACATCACGAGTTTTATGTAAGTGGGGTGGAAGTGCAAGATGATAGGGAACTGGTCGAATGTTCTCCTTGATCCTAAAAAGTCCTATAAACCGAGGTGACAACTTCGTCCCTTTCCCAAATTGAATGGTGCTTTTGTTGGGTCAGATATGAATAAAAATATGGTCTCCTACTTCATAAATGTGACCAGTCTTATATGCATTGACATAACTCTTCTATCTATCTTGTGCTTCTGTTAACCTTTGTCAAAACTGTCTTACCCATTCCTCCATCTCTTGCACCAATTCTGTCCCAACTATTACTCGGTCCTCCAACTTTTCCCAATTTAATGTTGTCCTGCATGGCCTCCCATATAGAGCTTGATAAGGAGGTATCCAAATGGAACTATGGTAACTATTATTATAGGCACACTCTACCAATGGTAAGTGCCATTCCCACTGAGTCTGATTATCCATGACATGCATTCTATTCATGTCTTCCATAACTTGATTTACTCTTTTAGTCTGACCGTTTGTTTCTAGATGATATGAAGTGCTCAGGTTCAACTGAGTCCCCAACAATGACTACAAACTTGTCCAAAACCTAGAAGTAAAGCATGAGTCTCTATCATAAATGATCTTTGTGGGTAACCCATGTAGTCGAATAACTTCACTTATAAAAACTCGTGCCACATCAATAACATCATAAGTGTCTCTCATTGGGATGAAATGGGAACTTTTGGTCAATTTCTCAACTACAACCAATATAACATTGTGCCTTTGTGAAGTGAGTGGAAAACCCACAACAAAATCCATAGAAATAACCTCCCATTTAGACATAGGGATGTCATGTGTTTGTCGGAGTCCCGTTGGATGGCGATGATAAACCTTCACTCTTTGACATTCAAGACATTTGGTGACAAATTGGACTAAGTCGTGCTTCATGCCTGCCCAAAAGAAGAGTTTCTTCATGTCTGCATACATATTATTGACTATAGGATGTGCACAATAGAGTGATCTATGTGACTCTTCGAGGATGGTTATTCTTATACCCCCTTCCTTAAGTATGTAAATTCCCCCTTGAAATATCAATAGTCCATCTGGTTCAAGGACATATCCCTCAAACTTTGGTTCTATCTGCTTCCCACTTTGAAGTGTTCATATAACCTTTAGATACCAGCTATCTTTAAAGAGTTTCTCGAACACACCTTCCCTCAAATTGACCCTGAAGGGTACTAGGGAGAAGGTTCGTGGCCTCCTTCTTAGTGCATAGGCCGCCACATTCTCCTTTCCCTTAATATATGAGATCCCAAAATCATACTCACTCATGAATTCACTCCACCGCCTCTGTCTACCATTTAAATCCATTTATGTGAAGAGGTGCTTTAGGCTTTGATGATCTTTTCTTAACTCAAAGGTTCTCCCAACGAGGTAGTGTCTCCACAGTTTCAAAGCTAACATCACTACTGCTAACTCTAAGTCATGGATAGCATACAACTCTTCACGTTTCTTCAATTTTCTAGATGCATAAGCTATAACTCCGCTTTCTTGCATCATTATTGCTCCAAATCCTCACTTCAAAGAATCGATACAGAGAGTGAATTGTTTTTCCATGTTTGGTACTCGAAGGACCGGTGCACTAGTTAGTAACCTATTTTTTTTAGTGAATGCCATGTCACATTCATATGTCCATTCATACCTGACCCCTTTTCGCTGTAACGTGGTGATGGGTTTTGCAATCCTTGAAAACCCTTCCACAGACCTGCAATAGTAACTTGCTAGCCCCATAAGACTACGCACCTCATCAACATTTTTCGGTACTTGCCAATCCACTATGGCCTTTGCCTTTTCCGGGTCAAATGAAATCCCTTCTCCTAAAATGATGTGCCTAAGATAATGAATTTTCTTATGAAAGAAGGAACATTTTGGAAATTTTCCATACAATTGATTTTCCCTTAAGAAAGTCAATACAACTCTTGGGTGCTCTTCATGCTCCTTTTCATTCTTGGAATACACAAGAATATAGTCCATAAATACTTTCACAAATTTGTACAAATAATTCCTAAACACACCATTCATGAGGCTCATGAATACTACTGGTGCATTGGTCAAACCAAATGGAACAACTATTAACTCGTAGTTCCCAAACCGAGTTCTAAATGTGGTTTTTGAGATGTCACCTTCCTCAATCCTCAATTGGTGGTATCCAGATCGTAAATCGATCTTTGAGAAAACCACTCCTCCCTTCATTTGATCAAATAGGTCATCTATTCTAGGTATCGGGTACCTATTATTTATTTTAACTCTCAAGTCCCTATAATCTATGCATAGCCTTAAGGAACCATCCTTCTTCTTGACGAAAATCACTGGTGCACCCCAAGGTGAAATACTAGGTATGATTAATCCCAAGTCTAAAAGCTCTTTTAACTGCATCTACAACTCACAAAATTCTGGAGCTATCATCCTATAGGGTGTATTGGATATTAGTTATGCACTAGGTTTTAGGTCGATTGTGAAGTTGATCTCCCTCACAGGTGGTAATCCAGGAAATTCCATAGGGAAAACATCCTCAAATTCTAACAAAAATGGGTGCTGATCTAGGTAGGGTTCCTTCTGGTCACTTACAACCTTGGCCATATATAGTTTACAACCTTGTCGGAGAAATTTTTTTACGTTCACCGTGTAGATGAATTGTAGGGACACTCTTCTCTTGATACCACAAATATCAATTGACCTACCTTCATCATCTAAACAAATCATCTTCTTTTTGAAATAGTCTACCAAAGCTCGATGAGATTATAGCCAGTCCATTCCGATGATTACAGTGTACGTCCCCAATATTGTAATGTATTCCTTCAACTTAGTTATACACACCCTGAGGTTCACCTGATATTTGTCAACATTAGGTCTTATTGATTGTTTTATCCCATAAGCCATTTCAACTTGTTTAAAGGCATCATGATCATAGGCTACCAACCCACAAATATCTAATGCAACTAGTGAAATGAAACTATCTGTAACACTAGAATCAAACAAAATTTTAACTTTTTCATTATTTATCATACTCGAGGTTTCTACTACAACTTGTTGGTTATCAATTGTTGCATAGATTCGATGGTGGCTTCTTTCTTCCCCCATTGGTGCTTTTCCTTCTCTACGATCGTTACCAATTTGTAACTCAAGACAATCACGATGGTAATGAGGTCCCCCACATCCCCAATAAGTGATGCGAGGTAGACTCTAAACAGAATGTTGTGGAGTTCTTTGGAAAGAGCTCCTTCCCCTGAGACCCCTACCCCTGCTTGTGGCTCCTCGTGTTTGGCCACGATTTTCATGAGTCCTTGAAGCTATCGGTGAAGCTGCACTGGCAGCAATTGAAATTCCCACTGTCAGTGCTCTAGTTACAACCTTGCTTCCATATGGCGGTGGCCTCAAAGTTCCTCCCCTAGAGAAGGTGTGGGGGATCTTCCCCATAAAGCTTGAACTTTGTGGAAAAAATGGTTTTATTTCCACCCTTTAAGTATAAGTGCTCTTCAAAATAACGAGCACGCCCAATAACTTCTAACTAAGGATGGTTTCCACATATGCATCATTTCCCTAATCTTAGGGTTCAATCCATAAATGAAACGATCCTCTTGGCACTGATCAATATCCATGTAGGAGACATACTTGACCAATTCCATGAATCTAATCTCATATTCCTCTATTGTGCGGTTTCCTTGTACCAAAGCATGGAAGGCTCCAACTTGTTGTTCTACATAATATGATAGTAGGTACTTTTTCCAGGATATCTCCTTAGACAACTCTTAGGTAACTATGTTTGGAGTGAGGTGTAGTTGATGCTCTACGTTACCGCACCAATTCAAAGCACTATCTCTAAGTTGGAATATTGTTATTTTAACTTTTGAATTGGAAGTATAATATCTTAGTGTGAAGCACCTTCTCATTCCTTCTAGCAAGGTTTCTGCTCATTCCCTGACACAACCTCCAACAAACTGTGGGAGCTTAAATTTTTGGGCTCCCTCGTAATGTCCTTGATAGGAGGTCCTCTATTAGAGTCTCTTGATGCCTTGAGATTGCCCAACTCTGATGGAGGGTGCTCCACTTCTACCTCGATTGTTTGACGCCCTCTTAAAGTCTCATTAATTGCTTCTAGGGAGCACAAGATGAGAGCCAACTCTGGTGGTGGAAATGGGTTATTTGTAGGAGGTCCTTGTGATGATCCTCCTTGGCCTCGGTTTCCTCACGTCTTCACTATTTTTAATTGTTTAATTATCTGTTCCATACAAGACTTATTAATGCAACTTAGGATTTCGACACTCTTAGTTTTCCTTTTACTATGCTCGTAAATGAGCATTATTAATACTGGGAAAATCCCCAAGGATCTAGTAAGTCTTCTCATGTGTGAGCTCTACATAACCTACATTTTTTTTGTTGATACTAGCTAGGTTACTAGTGCAATGTGTGTGTCAGTCACGCTTTCATGCTTTATTAGCACCAAATTATTTAGTAACTATAATTATTTATTTATTTTAATATTAAATCTAATTAATAAATTGGTTTAAATAATTAAATTAAATACTAATGTGAATAATATCCTTTTAGTCATGCCTTCTATGGGAATTAGTTGCTCCTTCCCATCCTTTATATTATGTTTTAAAATAATTTATGTCCATTTTATGAATCTTAGGATTTCCTGGGGAACATATAAACAATTGGTCCTTGAAGCAAGGTCTAGCAAATAATCATAACTGTATGTTGTATTTTTTATCCATCAATTGACATCATAGATCAACACCAAGTGGTTATTTCAAATTACACTACTATAACTCCTTCACCATTTCAAATCCTGATCATTCCTAAATGATGATAATATAAAAGAATATATCACATCCTAATTAAATTTCTCTACATGATATATGAGTAGAAACAATTTTATGTTTATTGCAAAATTGGTTTCACAAATGATCTTCTCATAAATTTATGTCATAATTGAATATGGATCACAAAATAAT
>APFE031418099.1:184806-196849 GCA_000404065.3 Pinus taeda | reverse complement strand
AAATGGTATTATTATTTTCTGAAACTTGATATATAAGTTGTCAAATTTACTTTAAAATTATTACACATATTTATTAACAAGTTATATTGTAAGAAGGTTAAAATCCTCATAAATAATTTATCAAATTTATTTTAGAATGAAACATCATATATATGTTAATTTGCATATAAATATGAAATTTTAGAATCTAAAATTTTATATATGTTAATTTTCATTATAAATATGAAGCTCAAAAACCACTGGTCAGTAACTTCACCAAGTCTAGTTTACTTTATTATTTTAGTTCATTTTTTTTTAACCAAGAGTTATTTTTATTTTTCATATACATATAATGTGTGTGTGTGTGTTTAAAGTAAAAATATAAGTATTATAATTATTAATTGGTATGATTTTCATATAATATATATATTTTAAATTGTATAGTTATTAATTGTATGATGTTGAGGATTTCAAATTTATGTAGGAGAGAGAACTAGACAAATTTCATTTTTTTTAAAGAGAGACACAAAAACTCATATGCAACCAATTTCATTTTTTTAAAAGAGAGACAAAAACTCATATGCAACCAACAAACACTCATATGTAACCAATGTACACTCAATTCAAAGTTATTGATATCAATATAACAACATGTTTTCATCAGTATAAAAGAGTTATGGATAAAGTTATTACACATGATTCTAAGAGTTTTCTTTGCTGCACACTAGAATTCAAAGTCATTGATATCAATATAACAACACATTTTTCATCATTATAAAAAAGTTATGGATAAAGTTATTACACATGATTCTAAGAGTTTTCCTTGCTACATAATAAAGATACAACAAAAATAGTTCATTTTGTTTTGTGATCCGGTAAAGCTATTATTAAAGGCCATAAAATTTGTTTATATTAATAATAATAATAATAAAATTACATATCTAAAAAAATGCATTATAAAATTTCCACTTGTTTTTAGATGTATTTAAATCACCCAAATTTTACCACTAAATGATAAATTCTTCCACCTATTTTTAAAATGTATATAAATCACCCAGTTTTATAAAAAATGATAAAATTCTTCCATTGGTTTTTGAACCTATTTAAATCAGCCAATTTTACCGAATGAAAATATCATCAAATTCTTCCACCAGTTTTCAAACGTATTTAAATCACCAAATTTTACCACAAGAAAATATGATAAAATTGTATGCATATATTTAAAAATTTAGGTATTGATTTAAATTTAATTCAATTGCAATGTATTGATTTAAATTTTAATTCGGTTGCAAGATTTTCTTTAATGTATGAATGAACCTATTGCTTGCTGCTTCCTTTGCACAAGTTGCTAAGGAGGATGAAAAACTGGGAAGATCGATTTATGAGATTTTAATTCGGTTGCAAGATTTTCTTTAATGTATGAATGAACCTATTGCTGGCTGCTTCCTTTGCACAAGTTGCTAAGGAGGATGAAAAACTGGGAAGATCGATTTATGAGGGGAAGCCTATTGTGGTGTCATTACCTGAGTTTTATTATTATTTAATTTCAGCCCATAGAAATGTGTTAGGCAGGCAGGATGGCGGAGTTGGTTATTGTTTTTTATTAGGGTTAAGAGTGAGTGGGCTTCTTTGAATAGGACCTCAATGGGATTTGATTAGGCAGAAAATTTGCACTATAACTTCCTCTAATTAAATTTGTTTGCAATGTTGTTGTTTTCTTGTCTAGCATAACTAACTGCAAAAACAAAGGTATTGTTTTTATTTTTGTTTATTATTAAATTAAAGTCAATTCTCTTTTCAAAATATAAATTCAGTTATCTTTTCTTAATCCACAGAATTTCATAAAAAAATCATAATAGTTCTTAGCATGTTATATTTGTATGAAGACATAATATATCATTATTGTATGAAGTATGAGTACAACAAACAAAATATTTCATTCTTTGAAGTATGATAACTTAATTTGGTATATATTATATATATAATATTTATATAGTGTTGTGGAAATATATATAATGTTTTTTCCACATAGTTTTTATAAAAAAGAGGTTTACAAGTAATTATGAGGGCTACAGACTCTTCTAGTGGATAATTGGGTATAGTGGTTTTTTAGGTCCAGATTTTGAATTAGGTGCTGATACTATACGTGAGGAATTAACCTAGGTCTTGTAACCAAACTAGATTTATGATTTAATTTAAGCAGAATAACAAGGGAAATAGCCTATTTATAACTCAACATTTATTTGATGATAATATACAAGTAAAATTTAATCAACAACATATTAAACAAGTAAAAAATTTCATTGCAATAATTTACATAAGTAATCAATAAATGGAAAAATATATGTTTCAATAGTTTGGTTAGGATGCTCCTGACTTTGTTGGAATGCTTCTCTTGGCTACCCCACTGAATTTACCTCCCAACCAATTAGGAATGATTTCCTAATCCAAGGAACCTCTACAGGTTCCCTAACCCTCCGAGCGGAAGTCCAACTAGCTGTAGTGTGTCCAAGTTAAAACCAACATCCTCTAATAAATCCAAGTTTGAGTTCTCTCATTTTTCTCTCAATTCTCTCCCTTCTCTTTCTCCACATTCCTTCCTAAAATAAAATCCTCCAATGCCGAAACAAAGACCAATGATCTCCCCCTCTCCTCTCACTCTCCATCCCTTTTGTATCTTCTTCCCATCCACTTCAACCACCTATAATTAATGTCATGACTACCCCCTCATCTTTTTATTTTAACATATTTGACTTTCCTTACCATATTTTATCCAAAGTAGATTTGAGAAGACATTTTGGGAATAGAATATGGACATTTAATTTAGAAATAAATTGGAGAAGACCATATCTTATTCAGAAGTAGATTTGACAAGGCATCTTGGAAATAGAAATATGAATATTTAATTTAGAAATAATTTGAAGAAAACCGTATCTTATCCAAAATTGGATTTTGTTGGCATTATGATACAGGTATGACACAAGTGTTGTCCTTGATGGCAACACTCTCAGATGAAAGATCACAGTATAGCAGGTAAACAACAAGAATAAAGAATGAAAGGTATACACGGGTTCACTATATACCAAGTTGCGTATACACACAGGTTCACTATATACAAAGGCGGGTATATCGTACACACGCATTTTCACAGAAGAAAAGGCACGTACATGTTGGAAAACTAAGTTTTGGTTCGTGGTATTTGGTCCATGGTATTTTGGTATTGGTCCATGGTATTTGGTCTGAGGTATTGACCCGAGGGATTGGGTCCAAGGTATTGGTCCTACGTGGTTTTGGACCATAGTATTGAGAGGGGCCTAAACCTATATAAGGAGAAGAAGATCATTAGGCCAAAGTGCAAGTGTGCAAGTGATGAATATCTGATGAAGTGTGAGATCTAGTATGCGGGTTATGGGTATGTGACGCTTTGTTAAGGATGCACCTATGTGGCGAATGAAGTTTGATGGAACAGGATCATGAAGACTAAAATGGATTATCATTATATGGTATGATCATGAATAGTTCAGATCTGAACACTGACGCATGTCTTATCCTTTATATCTGATGATCTGGTTATATCTAAAGTAGAAAATTGCAGCGAAGGTATAAGTAATTATTTTTAGATCTATACGCTGGTTCCCTTTGGGGAAAGTGCGAATACATGCTAGTTCGACATAGCCAAGTAGCGTATACATTATGAGATTTGATATTTGAGGTTGCTATTGGTTCTAGTGGTTGTTACAGGTTTCTGAGTTCTGCTACGTGTTTTGGTGATTGTGTTTTGATAACAGGGTTTTACTGATTCAGTGTTGGGTGATTCAGAGATTGATGAATGCAGATATGGTTGATGGTTGTATTGCAGTGGTGATTGATTTTGTGCTTTGATGTTATTGATGGATCCAGTCTGAAAATTTATGAAACATGGTCCCTGAAAAAAAAGAGAAGGTCGTACCTTTCTGTAGGTTGGCGCCTACGTACTAGTAAATATATCGGCTAGTACAAAAGCTAAGGGGTTGTAGCTCCCTTCTAGTAGAAGCTGGAGAATGAGAGAAGGTTGTAGCCTTCTGTAGGGGGGTGCCTGCGTACTGGTATGAGTATGCACCAGTACAAGATTGTAAACATGTTTTTCTTATCTTAAAGAAAATAGCAGCAGGTGGTTTTTGTTCTACATTGGGTTTCCACCTTATATCATGGTGTTCATATGTGTCTCTTATGTGTGATGATCTGTTCTATTTTTACTGTTTATATGGTTAATGATGTTATGATGCACTGATTAAAGATTAACATATGATGAGTTAACTGAATCATAAGTTTGCTAGATATACGCTAGTTGCATTAAACACAGTTACATGTACACGCGAGTTCCCTTAATTGAAGTAGTGTATATGAATCTAATTATGGAAATGAAAAGGTTATTGATTTGCTAATATTGATTCACCCTCCCTCTCAGTATTATTTCCAATAGATTTGAGAAGACACATTTGGAATATAAATATGGATATTTAATTTTAGAAATAAATTGGAGAAGACCATATCTTATCCAAAAATAGATTTGAGAAAACACCTTGGGAATAGAAATATGAATATTTAATTTAGAAATAAATTGGAGAAGACCATATATTATCCAAAAATAGATTTTAGAAAACACTTTGGGAATATAATAATAAAAAATAATAAAAGTCATATTAATAAAATAAAATTACAGATTCACAAGTGTAGTTTTATCCCAATATTATTTAATAATTGTAAGACAATATCTACAGGTTAATTAAAGATTAATCAAATTATTCTGATAGGATCAAGTAAGGCATTACACTAGTAGGTTACTATAATAGGTTCATCCATAAATTCTCTCAGATTACATATTTTATCACATCATTGCAAATGAAAGGTAAGAAGTTTGAATGGACAGAGGAATGTGCAACAAGTTTTGAGTAGTTAAAACAATGGTTGACGAATGCTCCAGCGTTAAAGATTGTAGACCCATATAAAGAATTTGTGGTATGTACAGATGCTTGCAAGAGACAACTTGGTGGAGTCCTTATGCAGGAGGGACGGGTAGTATGTTATGAATCAAGGAAATTGAATGAGCATGAGCATAATTATCTGACACATGATCTTGAGTTGAAAATGATCAGTCATGCCTTGAAGATGTGGAGGCATTATCTTCTTAGTAGGCAGTTTATCTTGATGAGTGATCAAAGTGGATTGAGGTATCTATTTGACCAATCAAATCTGAATTCCAGGCATGCTAGATGGTTGGCCACGATCAGTGAGTTCGACTTTGAGATAAGGTACATTAATGTTAAAGAGAACAGAGTTGAAGATTCCGTTAGCAGGTGGATACAGGTAAATCATATAAAAACTATGAGTTCTTAGGATACAAATTTGTAGGATCAAATATTGTAGGTAGTTCGACAGGATGATAGGTATAGGGAGCTTATGCACATGTCACAATAAAGTACATGTAAAAGTATAGGTACAGGTATCAATATACATGATGTATACTACCAGCTTAAAGTAGATGACTTGGTCAAATTTAGTGACAATATATATGTGTGAGACAACAATGAGTTCAAGAATCCTATCTTGATGGAATTTCATGCTAATCCATATTCAGGTCATCTAGGATATTAGAAGACATTGAAAAAAGTGAAGAAGTTTTAATATTGGTTGAATATGAAGAAGGATGTGGCAGAGTTTGTGGCCAGATGCTTAGATTGTCAGCAGGTAAAGGTAGAGTGTAAGCACCCAGGTGGACTGCTATAGCCGATTGCGATTCTAAAGTGGAAGTGAGAGGTCACATCTAGACAACATGATTCCATCATGGTTGTGGTGGATAGGTTGAAAATGGTAACACACTTCATTCTAGTGAAGTCTACATATTTAGCTAATGATGTAGCACAAGTATTCATCAGAAAAGTAGTGAGGTTGCATGGTGTACCGAAGAAGATTGTGTCAAACAGGGATGCCAAGTTCACTTCTAGGTTCTGGAAAGAGTTATTTGTAGGTTTGAGTACAAATTTGGCCTTCAACACAACTTATCATCCGCATACATATGGACAGACAGAGAGGGTCAACAGGATATTGGAGGACACGTTGAGGATGTATGTGATGCATCAACAATAGAAATGGGAAGAGTATTTTCCACTAGTTGAGTTCGCTTACAACAATGGGTGTCAAGAATATTTGAGGATGATTTCATTTGAGGCATTGTATGGATGGAGTTGTAATACTCCCATCAATTGAAATGATCCAGTTAATAGGGTATTGATTGGACCAGAGATGTTGGCAGTGATGGAATGGGAAGTGCAGGTAATTAAGAATAATTTAAAGGCAACACAAGACAAATAGAAAATTTATGCAGATCGTAAGAGGTTGTTTAAGGAATTTTAGGTTGGGGAACATGTGTATTTGCACATCAATCCGAAAAAGAGATCCTTGAGGATTGGATCTTGTGCCAAGCTGGCATCTTGGTTTTGTGGACCTTTCAAGATTCTTGAAAGGATTGGACTTGTAGCCTATCGACTTGCACTCCATCCGGCATTGAAATTCCATGATGTTTTCCATGTGTCATAACTTAAGAAGTATGTTAAAGATGTTGATAATGTGATTGCATGGTATGTATTGCACGTGGAATCAGAAGGAGAATTCCAGGTAGAACCTCAGTGCATTTTGTGGAGAAAGATGCTCATGTTTCAAAACCAAGCAATCAAGCAAGTTAAAGTGAAATGCAAGCACTTTTGGCCCGATGATGCTACATAGGAGATGAAAAATCATATGTGAGCTATGTATCCTTCTCTATTTGCTAGTTGAGCGGATGTTTTTGGAATATGTTTTGGTATGGTGTTTTGGTATATGTATATATGTATATGGATGTAAATACTGCCAGGAGCTATGTTATAGTTTTCATGTGGTTATGTTTCTCATGTTGGTTTGGTTTTCAACAGGTTGATCATTGTAAATACTACAACGAGAAAAGTTATAAAGCCCGATGGGTAGTATGTTTTGTTTACAACAGTTTTGTTGGTTGTAGGCATCGTTGAACACCGAGGATAGTGTTCCCCAAGGGGGAGGCTTCTGTAACAACCCTAGTGAAAATTCCATGTAATAAAGTTAATAAAGGAAAAATAATAACCATGGTGATGGGACACGTATTCCAAGCTGAATGTTTGGAAAAAAAACATAGTGATGGGGATCACTTGTGATTAATTAATTGCTAAGGAAGTTGGCAAAGGAAATGGAAAAGACTTTGGAAAGGAATGAGGCATTAATTTACATTTTATTTATGAAAATAATGGAAATTAGTAGAGAAGGAAGGTGAAAGATAATAGGTTTCACGTGAGGAGGAAAACGAAGGAAAATAATGGGAAATTGAAGAAAATAGAGGCCTCATTAATAAAAAGGATTATGAGGATCAATTCCCAGACTTTTGTCAGTTAAGTTTTGGAGCTCTCTCTCATAATCTTGGACATTGTTATAGTCACTGCCTGCTGAAATTGTACAGATCTATTTGTCAATGACTACAGGAAAAGGTGACATGTTGAGATCACTCCCAAGGAGTCGAGAAGAAGGACCAAGAGACCAAGTAATGGAAAAGATCAAGACCACAAGAAAACTCTATTGGATGCATGATCATCTTGAGGGTAAGTATGGTAAGTAAAGAAAACATTTCAAAGTACACCTCTTAGTTGAGTTTTCAGGATTGCTTGTCATTGTCATATCATCCTGTCCTCAGTAACATGCATGTGCTCAAACACGAAAAGTCATTTTATGTGTTTCTTCTACATGTCTTGTTTCCTTTTCACTTGTTTTACCAACTGTCATCTTCAACATGTTGATTGCTATGTCATGCTTAAGACCTCATTCGAGTGATGTTGAAGGTTGTGTTTGAGTTATGCTCGGTATGTAAACATCTATTGCACTCACATACGATGTTGTAAACACTGTCGTGCAAGTGATCACGGTCATCCGAATGTCTATCTCAAGTGTCGTGCTTGTCACTCGCAGCCATTGATCAGTCACACTGAGTGTATGTTGTCTTGATGATTCAAAGTGTCTTATCATCAAGTCATGTTGAGTGTGTGTTCACAAGGTCATGCATGCACAATTTCACTCGATCAAACACTTAGTCATTTTGCTGAAACTTTGTCGACTAGACCACCCCCAAACAACTAGACCTTCGCTGAGCTGCACTACAGAATCTTAGCCCTCAGTGATCATGTACTGTTGCCTAGAATTTCACGGAGCTTGAGGCTGCCTCTCGGGCAGTCTGCACTAAAAATCCTAGCGTTAACCCGACTTACTATCACCCAAAATAGAGAAGAATTTTCTCAGCAATCCATCTCAATCTGTGATGGCCGCAAGAAAATCTATCAATCCTCTAGTTGGTCAACCAAAGAGTTTAAGCGAGCACTGACCTCGGGCCTCACTCCTCCAAAAAGTGCGCAGAATCTGCAAAGCATGGGTGCCTCTACTGATTGAAGAAATTGTGTAGAAATACCTGACAGACACCCGCTTCCTGTCATTGCACTATCCTCAAAATTTGCATAGTTTTGTCAGCCAGTCACCCTGTGAGATGGCTTGTTGCTCCTCCTGAAAAATACGTAGATTTCATGGATTGTCTTTTAGCTGCCAAGCATCCTGCTCAACCCAGAAACTCTGTAGGGATGTCCAGCAGACCAACCTCCCAACTCTGCACAATTTTGGCCAATAAGTTCCCGCAGCCCACTGCCGGCCTCCCTAGAGAATCTGTGCAGTTTTCACTACCAGTGTCCCCCTGCTACCTACATTGTTTCTCTGGAAAAATTGTGTAGATCGACCCTCCAATCGAGCCAGATCCCACACACAGTCACCGCTGATTCATACTGGCCATCTCAGCCTCCGAGTGATCTCTACACAATTTTCACAAACAGTTCCTAGAGCCTGCATCCTGGCCTAAAATGTGCTTTGCACAGTTTCAAAGCCTTGTCCTCTCTCCCGGTCATTTGCATCTGAAAAGGAAAGATAATGCATCATGATAGACTAGGAAATTTCTAAATTTGATGTTGTCTCATCGTGAGTGATTACAGATACATGTAAAGGGATGAGACATGGCACGACAATGAATGGGATGAACAAGGAGCGCATGCTAGGAGATTTGTTCGTGAACAAACAAGCACATGGAGCATGCCTAGTACAAGCGAAGGAGAGATATGCACGTGAAACATCAAGCAAACACCAAGACCACCAAAGACTCTACACACTTTTCCATGTGGAGGTGAGGCTATGATACACCAAGAGCACGTTCATCACTCAGCAACACTGCAACTCGACATGGACACCACCAGCAACATGAACATACTAGCTCTGTTGTGTCAAGTCATGTCATGATTCATCCCGACCACATCATTAATGCGGGCCATACTATTGTAATCAATGTAATGTAATGTGGAAGTCCAAGAGACCCACATGTAAAGCTAAAAATTCATGTAAAGTTGAAGAGTCATGTAAGTCAAATAGTCATGAGGGAAGTTGAACAATCACAAGGGTCAATTTCACCCTTGGCTATATATACCCCTCATTTGTACATGCAAAGGACTTTCCACCTTGGCTCCTCCTACATAGCCTTGAGAGTCCGTGGCTCCAACAACCAAATATCAGGGTTAGTGATGTAATGGTGTACGAATGTGTCTTGGAACTTTTGCTTAAGTCAGAATCATGTTAACATGCTAGCACGTTTTCACACATGTATTGTAGTCCTTTATAAAACTATTCTTTGGATGCTTGTAATGCATGCTGTTTTAACATGTATTAAGACAGTTGAACTATTTCAGTTGTTTTAGCACATATGCTAATGGAAATGTGTTGTATCAGTTGTTAAAGCTATCTCACCCAAGTGGGCTATCCCGTCGGACACTCGACATATTCATTCTTGTAAAATTGTTATAAAGTCCATCGCACTCATGTGGACTATTCCACTGGATGTTGTACGTGTTATTTGTTCACCTTGTGTTTCTGAATGCCACATCTATGTAGACTACTCTGCCAGAAGCTGTGCATGCCCTGTTGTGATATGCATCTCTAGCAGAGTTGGGACCATTCCCTTTCAACCTGAGACTCACTTCCACCCTCTCCATTTGCAGTGAAAGAATTTTGACACAAGTGACACTAAGCACTCACCAGGCACGCGAACCTCACTGTTCGAAGACAAAGAAAACCACTCTCATGTGCTAACAAGCAGGAGCTAAGGCATATCTTTAAGATAATGGAAACTGGGCCATCGTACCGAATGGGACTCCTACACCAAATAGTGTGAGGTCTATTTTGGACTTCATACTGGGGAGACCCCCTGAATGTTGGTGGGTCCAACACTGTCAACATTTCTGGCGCTAGAAGGAGGGCCATATGACAAGCTGAGTCCTCACAATATGTTTTGAATCTTCACACATCTATCATGGAGTTTGTTATAGTTCACCCTTCGAAATGTTTTTCCAACAAACATATATTTGATGTCGATAGGGAATTTTGGGATAACTTGTCGCAAATCACATATGATGGTGAAGGCGAAGTGGCCTAGCCTGAGCACTTAGACAATTTCCATGTGATTATGAAGAATTTGGAAGGTTATAATGAAACAAAGATCTATTCACCGCTCACACACACACTTCGTGAATCCCCAGAATGATGGTGTCGCAACGTTCCTCACAAATATGTGAACTCATTTGAGCACTTCAATGATCTAATCGAATCTGTTTTCGATCATCTTGATCCTGAAGCTCTTGAAAAAAAAATGTTAAAACAATGGAAGGCCCCGTATGAATCGCCTATGGATTTTTGGAAGCGCTTCTATCTACTCACATTTGAAGCTCCAAAAAGTTAGATGAAATTCCAATATCTCATGTATAGATTTGAATATTTCCTTACTAAATCACTCTATCCCAAAATGAAGATAAATTTCAAACCCCGCTCAACATACTTTAGTGATGGAGCTACGCAAACATAAGAAGACAGAGTTGCTGTCACAAGTGACTGTTCACCTCCCCCTCATCAAACAATTCCACCCTTGTAGAGTGATGTGGGAGAACATGCACACATGTTTGTTCAACTATCACATCCTCCCATTGTTATCACCAAAATATTGATCATCTAGTCTAATTCAATAGATGGATCGAAATACACCATGTAAAGCCAATTTTGCCATAATAAAATTGCTTTCGTTGTGAGAAATTACTGAATAAACCACCTTTGTTAATTAATTTATAGTTAAACCCATGAAGAATAATTAAATAAATCACTATTTATTTGATTTTCTTGTAGGAATAATTAATTAAACAATTGTTCAATTATTATTCCTTGTCATATTTGACCCAATCATGAAAAATAATCACATAAATAATTATTTATCTTATTTTTCTCTAAGAATAATTAATTAATCACTAACTAATTCTTATTCTTCGTTAAATTTGACTAAATCCCTTATGAATAATTAAATAAATCCTTATTTGTTTATTATTCCTTAACTAATTCCTTGAGATCATAAATAAATAATTTATTTATTTATTATTTCTAAATAAAAGTTTAAATACTTTTTCCCTCCTAAACAATAATAATAAAATATTCCAGGTGGTTATTCCAAGAATGGGATCAATAATATTTTATTATTGCTCATTATTCGAGGATAACTCAATATTTTGTTATAAATAGAAGGGTTTTCCATTCGTTATTCACTTTTCATTATTTTCATTGTTGCACTCACTGTTGTAACTCTAATTATTTTCATTGTCGTACACCATATTTTCGCTGGGTTTATGCATTATAGAGGAGAGAGAGTCTACATAAGTTGAAGATGTTTGAGGATAGCCAAGAACCCATCTCATAGAGGGGGATTGGTAACATTTATTTGTTCTCTTCACAAGTGTTATAATAAAATTATTCTTTACATATCTGGTTTCCATTGGATACTTGGAGTTATTAGCCTTTCTTTTTGCTTTTAACTATGATTGTGGCATAGATCCGGACTTTGGTAGGTTTTGTTTCTATCAGTTGCTATAGATCTATAATGTTTAGCAGACATTTGTATTTTTGA
>APFE031418099.1:121241-183829 GCA_000404065.3 Pinus taeda | reverse complement strand
TCTCATGAAACTGTGTTTGGCTCTCGAGACAAGCTGGGAAAATCTAAGAGGACTTGTACATCTTTCAACATCTAGTTATCTGTTTTCCTCTCTCTTTATGAAGAACTTGTTGCCTTCAATCGATGATGCTGTGATGGAAAATATGTTCTGTTCAGAGTGAGTCTTCGTGAAAATACAATGCTTGTGCTATAACTAGTACCATCTACTCTAGTCGGTTGTTTTGGGTTAACCCTTGTCAACTCAGTCAAGTAGAGAAAGGTGAGGGGGAAACCTAACAAGTATGTCAGAGGTATAAATAACATACTTCTCTGAAGGAACAACCTCTTCTGCTCCCAATAAGTCGGGATCCCTCTCCCGCCTCTAAAATAAATAAGTGCTTATGCACAATTATTTGGAAAAATGAAAAATGAAAAAAATTAAAAGTGAATGAGGTGAAAGAAGAGAAAGGCTTCATGTAAAGAGGTGATGCAAGAAACTCCACCAGGGTACTAAATAGGCTCACTGGAAGTAGAGCGATGCTTGTGTTCCTACGTGACTCCACCAGGGTACTGCCTAGTCCTGCTAGGAGTGAATAAACACCAAAGATGAAACTTAAAATCTGGCAGTCATATTTCTTGTGTACCAATATACCCCTCATCCTCAATCAAAACAACTGAGATGAATTGGCTTGAAATGTGTGCTGACTGATCAAGGGCATGGAAGGTGCTACATCTTTCAATCAAGCTAGTGTGGAAACTATGATGATCTAAGAATTGAACAATACTACTGGATGAGTTAAACTTTCTTTTCACTAAACAAGGTCCATTAAGAGAGCTGGAGTTCTACCAGTGTGTCGCCAAGTGTTGTAGCGGCTACAACCACCCTCCAAAATTTTGGCTTGCATGCAAATTTCAAAGCCTACCTTGAATCTTGCGATCAATCATCCTTGGTCACTTGTTGGTAAGATGATGATTTCCAGCTCCCCTCCTTGATCTAAAGAGTTGTCCATGTTCTCATCTTTATGCAGCATGTGTCATGTTTGGGTATAGGGGTTGTTGTTTTTCATGCAAAGGGAATGTTGTTTTGATTCAAAGGAATGCATGTGCACATGAGTGGTTGTCATCACATAGACATGTTTCACACTCACTTCACATAATCTTGTCATGAAGGTTGTTGCATCAAGAAAAGTATGTCTTATGCATTCTGGATGGTCTACCTTGTGTCACTAAGTGTCTGTGTGTGATCACAGTCGAGTCCAATCACTGTTTATATCTGTGTCACTGATATCACACTTAGACATTTCTCAGGAAACCTACCCTCATTCATCTTCCTGGAACTTTCCACTTTGCTTCTCCAACTATCAATCTTCCTCCCTTTCTTGCTAAAACCCTACAGCGCATAGAAACCCTAACCTCCCTTGCCTACTGAAACCCCATAGTGTGTAGAAACCCCAACCTCCCTTGCCTACTGAAACCCTGTAGCCCACAGAGACCCCAGCCAACATTGCTCTCCAAAAATTTGTAGAGCAGTCATGCAACCAACACTTCTCTCCAAAAATGCACAGAGCAGTCTGGCTGCACTGCACTCAGAAATTACGAAGAGGTGCCCTCCAAGGACCCCCATCCCACAACAGTGTCTTGTGCCTCAAAACTACACAGTGTTGTCCAAGCTGCGTTGTCTGTCTTGTATGAGGAAACTACGTAGACAAACCTCCCAAGACCTCATTTCGATAGCAGTCACTATCCACTGAAATTACACATATTTACCTCTTAGTGATACACAAAAAGGTGACATGCTGAGATCACTCCGAAAGAGTCGAGGAGAAGGACAAAGAGACAAGCAATGGAAAATATCAAGACCGCATGCAAACTCTGTCGGATGCATGATCATCTTGATGGTAAGTATGGTAAGTAAAGAACACCTTTCAAAGTACACCTTTTAGTTGAGTTTGCAGGATTGCTTGTCATTTTCATATCATCGTGTCCTTAGTAACATGCATGTGTTTAAACACAAAGTCATTTTATGTGTTTCTTATACATGTCTTGCTTCCTTTTCACATATTTGACAAACTATCATCTTCAACATGCTGATTGCTATGTCATGCTTGCAACCTTGCTCTGGTGATGTTGAAAGTTGTGTTTGAGTTGTGCTCTCTATGTAAACATCTATCACACTCACACACGGTGTTGTAAGAATTGTCGTGTAGGTGTTGTCACAGTCGTCCGAATGCCTATCTCAAGTGTTATGCTTGTTGCTCGCACTTGTCGGTCAGTCACATTAAGTGTATGTTTTCTTGATGCTTCGAAGTGTCTTGTCGTTAAGTCATGTTGAGTGTGTGTTAGTAAGGTCATGCATGCACACGTTCACTTTCTCACACACTTAGTCATTTTGCTGAAACTCTGTTGATCGGACCATCCCTAAACAATTAGACCTTTGCTGCGCTGCACTACGTATTCTCAGCCCTCAGTGATCATGTACTACTGCTTAAAATTGCACAGATCTTGAGGTTTCCTCCCAGTTAGTCTGCACTATGCAATCCTAGCATCAACCTGACTAAATGTCACCTAGAATAGAGCAGAAGTTTCTCAACAAGCCATCTCATTCTGCGCTGCACGCAAGCAAATCTACCAAGCCTCGAGCTAGTCAACTGAAAAGTTTGACCAAGCAGTGACCTCGGGCCTCAATCCTCCAAAAAATTGTTCAGACGCTGCCAAGCATGCCCGCCTCTACTGATTGAAGAAATTGTGCAGACATGCCAGACAGACACCTGTTGCATGTTACTACACTATCCTCAAAATTTACATAGTTCCATTAGCTAGTCACCCTGTTAGCCGACCTGCTGCTGCTCTTGAAAATTGCATAGTTTTCATGGGTTTTCTCCTAGATGCCCAACATCCCGCTCAACCTAGAAACTATGTAGGGATGTCCTGTAGGCTACCCTCCCAGCTTTGTACAGTTTTGGCCAACAAGCTCCCACATCCCACTGCTAGCCTCCAAAAGAATCTGCGTAGTTTTCACTTCAAGTGTCGCCCTACTGCTTGCACTGTCTCCCATGAAAAATTGTGTAGATCTGCCCTCCATTTGAGCCAGATCCTACAAACAGTCACTCTTGATTCGGACTGCCCATCTCAGCCTCACAATGACCTCTGCGCAATTTTCATTGATAGTGCCCAAAGTCCGCATCTTGGCCTAAAATGTGCTCTGCACAGTTTCAAAGCTTTTTCCTCTCTCTTGGTCACCCGCATTTGAAAATGAAAGATAATGCATCATGGTAGACTGGGATATTTTTGGATTAGATGTCGTCTCATCATGAGATTGCAGATATAGGTACATCGATGAGAAATGGCGCAATGACGAACGAGATGAACAAGGAGCACAGGCTAGGAGAATTGTTCGTGAACAGACAAACACATGGATCATGCCAAGTATAAGCGAAGGAGGGACATGCACGTGCAACATTGAGTGAACACTGAGACCATTGAAGACTCCGCACACCTTGCCATGCGGAGGTGAATCTATGATACACCAAGAGCACATTCATCACTCAACAACACTACAGCTCGACATGGACACCAGCAGCAACATGAACATACCATCTCTGTCGTGTTGAGTCATGTCATGAGTCATCTCAACCACATCACTACTGTGGGCCATATTGTTGTAATCAATGTAATGTAAAGTGGAAGTCCAAGAGACCCACATGTAAAGTTGAAGAGTCATGTAAGTCAAATAGTCATGAGGGAAGTTGAAAAATCACAAGAGTTAGTTTCAACCTTAGCTATATATACCCCTCATTTGTACATGCAAGGGACTTTTCACCTTGGCTCCTCCCACATAGCCTTGAGAGTCTGTAGTCTTTTCTTTGAGGAGCGAGCAGTGGGTCCAACGCCTTGCTATCAGGGTTAGTGATGTAATGGTGTTCGGATGTGTCTTAGAACTTTCTCTTAATTCAGAATCCTGTTAACATGCCAACACATTTTCACACATGTATTGTATTCATTTGTAATAATATTCTTTGGACGCTTGTAATGAATGTTGTTTTAACCTGTATTAAGAGAGTTGAACTATTTCGGCTGTTTTAGTACATATGCTATTGGAAATGTGTTGTATCAGTTGTTAACTCTGTCTCGCCCATGTGGGCTATCCGCCCAAAAACTCGATAGATTCATTCTTGTAAAATTGTTATAGCACCCGTTGCATTTGTGTGGACTATTCTGTTGGGTGTTGTGCATGCTATCTGTTCACCTTGTGTTTGTGACTGCTGCATCCGTGTGGACTACTCTGGAGGAAGCTGCGCATGTCCTATTGTGTTGGGTGTCTCTAGTAGAGTTGGGACTATTCCCTTTCAACCTGAGACTCACTTCCACCCTCTCCCTCTACAGTGAAAGAAATTTGACACAAGTGACACTAAGCACTCACCAAGCACACGAACCTCATTGTTCGAAGATAAAGCAAACCACTCTCACGTGATAACAAGAAAGAGCTAAGGCATATCTTTAAGATAATGGAAACCGGGCCATCGTATCGGATGCGAATCCTACACCAAACGACATGAGGTCTAGTTGGGATTTCATACTAGGGAGATCCCATGAATGCTGGAGGTTCCAACATCGTTAAGTTTTCTGGTGCTAGAAGGAGGGCCAAATGACAAGCTGAGCCCTCACAATCTATTTTGAATCTTTGCACATCTATCATGGAGTTTGTTATAGTTCACCCTCCGAAATGTTTTTTCAATAGACATATCTTTGATGTCGAGAGGGAGTTTTGGGATAAATTGTCACAAATAACGTATGATGGTGAAGGCGAAGTGGTCTGGGCTAAGCACTTAGATGACTTCCATGTGCTCATGCAAAATGTGGAAGGTTTTAATGAAACAAAGGTCTGTTCGTTGCTCGCACACACACTTCACGAATCCTTGGAACGATGGTGCCGCAACCTGCCTCACAACTCCGTGCACTCATTTAAGTGCTTCAGTGATCTAATCGAATTTGTTTTCCATCATTTTGATCCTAAAGTTATTGATAAAAAAAATGTTAAAACAACGGAAGGCCCCACGTGAATCACCTATGGATTTTTTAGGGCTTCTGTCTACTCATGTTTGAAGCTCCGAAAAGTCAGATGAAATTCCAATATCTCATGGAGATATTTGAATACTACCTTACCAAATCACTCTGTCCCAAAATGAAGATAAAGTTCAAACCCCACTCACCATACTTCGATGATGGAGCTACGCAAACACAAGTGGACACAATTGCCATGACAAGTGACTGTCCGCCTCACCCTCATCAAACAACTCCACCCTTGTAAAGTGATATGGGAGAACATGCACACATGTCTGTTCACTATCACATCCTACCGCCCTCACTACTCTTAATTCCTGCATAGATTTGGTTGGGGAGCCCATGGGTTGTCAAATGCATTTGTTACCTCAACCTCCATCTTCAGGTTCTTCTAATCCTCTGGATTTCATTGTCTTATGATCTTTTGTTCCGGACTCTACACTTGTTGTGAACGAGCATCAAGCTATTGACGGAGTTGATGCTGCACAACCAACCTGTGCCGTCATTTATGAAGAGTATGATCGAGCATCTGGGCATGAATCCATGGTGAAGAATAACCTCCTTATGTCATTTTGCTAAAACTCTATCAAACGAATCACCCCTAAACAGGTAGACCTCCGCTAAACTACACTACGCAGTCTCAACCTTCCCTGATCATGTACTACTGCCCATAATTACACAAAGATTGAGGCTACCTACCAGGCAGTATTCCCTACGCAATCATGGAGTCAATCCGTTTGACTGTCACCTATAACAACACAGAAGTTTCTCAGCAAGCCATCTCAATCTGTGTTGTCCGCAAGAAAATATACTAAGCCTCCAGCTAGTCAACTAGAGAGCTTGACCGGGTAGTGACCCCGGGCCTCATTCTTCAAAAAGTTGCGTAGAAGTTGCAAAACATGCTCGCCTCTACTGACTGAAGAAATTGTGTAGACATGCCAAACAGACACTCGCTGCCTATGATTGCACTATCCTCGAAATTTGTGCAGTTCTGTCAACCAGTCACCTTGTCAGCTGACCTGCTGTTCCTCTTGAAAACTGCGCAGTATTCATGGGTTGTCTCCTAGTTTCCCAACATCCCGATCAGCCCAGAAACTACACAGGGATGTCCTACAGGCCAACCTCCCAGCTCTGTGCAGTTTTGGCTGGCAAGCTCCCACACCCAACTACCAGCCTCCCCGAAGAATCTGCGTAGTTTTCACTGCTAGTGTCCCCTTGCTACTTGCACTGTCTCCCTAGAAAAATTGCGTATATCTGCCCACCAGCCAAGCCAGATCTTGTAGACAGTCATTGCTGATCCAGACTGCCCATCTCATCTTCCCAATGACCTCTGTGCAATTTTCATTGACAATGCCTAGAGGTTGTATCCTAGCCTGAAATGTGCTCTGTGCAGTTTCAGAGCCTTGTCCTCTCTCCCGGTCACCTGCATCTGAAAATGAAAGATAATGCATCATGGTAGACTAGGATATTTTTGGATTTGATGTCATCTCATCATGAGTAATTGTAGATATAGGTACACAGATGAGACATGGTGTGACGACGAATGAGATGAACAAGGAGCGCAAGCTAGGAGACTTGTTCGCGAGTGGACAAACACATGGAGCATGCCAAGTACAAGCATGTTGGCATTATGATATAGGTATTGTCCTTGATAACAACTCACTCAGATGAAAGTTCACAGTGCAACAGGTTAATAGCAAAGGATTATAGATCAGACTCCAAAGAATGAAGAAAGAGAGGTATATGCTGGTTCACTTTGTCCAAGGCGCGTATACATGCGGTTTAACATAACAAAAGTATCGTATAACGTATATGCGCACTTTCACAGGAGAAAAAGCGCGTACATGTCGGAAAACCAAGTTTTGGTCCAAGGTATTGGTCTTAAGTGGTTTTGGTCCAAGGTATTGAGAAAGGCCTAAGAGTATATAAGGAGGAGAAGATCATTAGGCCAGGGTGTGCAAGCAATGAGATTCTAAGGAATACATCTATCTGAAGTATATATTATGTTGTAGGGTTATGTTTGGGACAAGACCTGAAATATTCATGTGCACTTGAGTTAAAAATTGGATCAGGAATCATGAGACTTGAAATGAATTACTCTTGAATGATCTGATATTGGTTGTGACCAGATCTGATGTTTTGCACCTGTTCTATTTATTATCTATCATGATCTAGGTTTGTCTGAAGTCTGGAATTGCAACAAATTTCTAAGTCAAAATTTGCAGATATATACGCAGGTTCGTCTCGGCTAAAGCGGCTGTACATGCAGGTTCGACTCTTCCAAGTATCATATACAAAAAGAAAAGCTTTTGTTCAAATTTGACTGATCTATCTGATCAAATTATGTTGTATTACTGCTGTCTGTCAATGATGTCCTCTTAGATCTGAACATAGAACTGTTGTATAAGGAAATTGAATCTGATTGATTGATTGATTGATTAAGAAGGAAGGGTGATCCCTTTTGCTATCTGTTATGAACTCTGTAATATGAAAATTGATCTTCAGAATGTCAGTGATTGGTACGACCTGTGGTTCAGGAGTATATGATTTAGTATCTTTAGAGATATACGCAGGTTGGGTTAAAGGAAGTAGCGTATACACGCAATTTTGTTTCAACCAAGTAGTGTATACACTCTAATGCATGGTTTTTGAGGTTACAACTGGTTCTGGATGATGATGCAGGGTCCTAGTTTTAGCAGAGAGTTCTGATGTCAGTGATTTGATTGATAAGATTAACTGAATATTGGTTGATGCAATTTAAGTTTAAAAGGCTTTGATGGGTCTAGTGTGAAAATTTGATGAAACGTGGCCTTCAATTTATATCTAGTTTGAAAATTCATGAAACGTGGTCCCTAGTGGAAGAGTGGAGTTTTCTGTAGGTTGGCACCTACGTACTAGTAAACATATTGGCTAGTACAAGAGCTAGGGGGTTGTAGCTCCCTTCCAATAGAAGCTGAAAAATAAGAGAAGGTTGTAACCTTATGCAGGTAGAAGCCTGCGTACTGGTATGATTCTGCACCAGTACAAGATTGTAAACATATTTTCTTATTATTAAAAGAAGAGAAAGAAGACAACAACAAGTGGTTTTTACGCACATTGGGTTTCCACCTTAAATCTTGGTGTTCTTGTGTGTTTCTTATGTGTGATGCTTTATTATGTTTTTTTTTGCACTGTCTACTAAATCTCTGATATACTGGTTTAAGCTCAACACATGATAAATTGTCTAAAACACAAGTTCTCTGCATATACGTTGGTTTCTTTAAGCATAGTCGCATGTACACGCTAGTTCACTTCACTGAAGTAGCGTATATAAATCTATTTGGGAAATAAAATTATTGATCTGATAATACTGATCGACCCCCCTCTTAGTATTATTTCCAACAATTGGTATCAGAGTAGGTTCTTCAGAAGAAGCTTGATCGCTTGAAGGGAGATCCATCAACATGAATAATCTTGAAATCATGTGATCCATCAGTCCACTAATCTTCGATGGAAGCAACTTTGTTTATTGGAAAATAAGAACCACAACCTATTTACATTCACTTGGAACAGATGTATGAGAAATTTTGGAAGTAGGATATACATTTCCAACAACAATTCCTACATATATGACAGGAAAAAGAAATATGAAACAAATGCCAAAGTTTTCAATACTTTATTGGGAAGTATATCACAATCAGAGTTTTTCAAAGTCATGTAGCTCAAATCAGCCAAAGAAATATGGGACAACATCATTCTGAGTTACGAAGGAGACTCTCAGGGAAAATGTGCTAAGCTTCATACTCTCAGAATTCAATATGAAACTCTTAAGATGCATAGTGATGAAAGCATAGCTAGTTACTTCCTATGTATAGATGAGGTTGTCAATTGTATGAAGAATCTGGGTGAAGAAATTAAGGAAGTTACCTTAGTTGAGAAAGTTTTGAGATCCTTGTCTGCTAAATTTGAATCCAAAGTGTCTGCCATAGAAGAAAAACAGGATCTGCGGAATATCACTATGACGTAGCTTCATGGAATCTTAACTACCTTTGATATGAGAAAAGGAGGACCATCAGATATGAGAGAAGCCACATTCAAATCTTCAGTAAAAGGAAAGGAAGAATACAATGAATCAGGACATGTTTCAGAAGAAGAAGATGAGGTAAACATTGTCAAAAAGCTTCAATGGGGTTCTGGAAGATTTAGAGGTAAGTTACCCTTCAAATTCTTTTCTTATGGTAGAGTCAGTCGTTATGCTGCCAGATGTCCTCATAAAGATAATTTTGAAAAAGGAAAGGAATATTCAAAAGGGAATAGAAAACAAGTTGTGAATAAAAATAGTTACTATACTCATGCAGATAGCGATGGTTTATCTAATAGTGATGAAGATGGAACTGGACAAGATTACATACTTCTCATGGCTTTAACGATGATAACTTTTGGGATGCTTTAGAAGAGGAAGACCTTCATGAAGAAATCTCTAAACTCAAAATTTGTTTAGAATAAAAGAATATGATTATAGATACCTTAACATACCAACTTTCTGAAAAAGAAAAACACAATGAAAAACTTGAATGTGAAATTGTGGGTCTAAGAAAGGATCTTGAGAAAACGAAATCTCTCAATCTTAGATTTGCTAAAGGATTAGAAACTTTAAATGAAATTATCAAAGTTCAGCGTTCTCCTCTGATAAAGACAAGTCTTGGATATACTGAAGAAGCATCTCAATCACAGAAGCCGTCAATCTCCACTAGAAGCTATCTTGATGTAGCAAAGACCAGTGAACAATATGAAAATCATTAGCAAAGGCATAAAGCAGATCACCAGGTAAATCATACTCAATTTTCTCCAAAGATGAATATCAATAGAAACTACAATCATCAGGTCAATAGATTCGATAGTCGCAGGAACTTCTTTAATGGACAATGTTTTTCATGTCATAATTTTGGACACAAAGCTGTTCAATGTGTTGCTTACAAACCCATCATGACTAGAGAAGCCCGAAATCAAAGGAATGTAACAAGGATCAAGAAAAGTTCCTATAATAACTTTTCTCTTCCTGAAAATGAAATAGAATGCTCAATCTGTAACAACTTTGGTCATGAAGAATCTGAATGCAGGAGCAAATTTTGGCAAACATCTCAAAAAGAGCAAACTCCATTAAATCCCAAGATATGGAGAAGGAAAGAATCTCAAACAGAAAGATGTGGTATAGCCTTTTATGCAGAAGGACAAGAAAATCAGTGGTACATTGACAGTGAATGCTCAAAACACATGACAGGTGACAGAGAAAAACTTCACTCATATAATGCCTTAGAAAGGGAAAAGAATGTCTCATTTGGAAATACACTCCTGCTATCATAAAAGGAAAAGGTTCTATTTTCTTGAAAGAAAAGGTTAAAGCTGGAAATGTTATGTATGTAGACAATTTAAAGCATACCTTGTTGAGTGTCAGTCAAATGTGTGATCAAGGAAATGAAGTGGTGTTTCGATCAAACAGATGTGTTGTTCGTGAGCTTGATACAGGAGAGATAGTGATCAAAGGTACAAGAACTCAAAACAACTTGTACATACTCAAGGGAGGACAACAACAATGCTATCTAAGGAAAAATGATGAAAACTGGCTGTGGCATAGAAGATTGGGACATCTAAGCTTTTTTCAAATAAGAAAAGCATGCAGATTCAAGGCTGTTCGTGGTCTTCCAGATATCAGCATCCCAGAAAATACAATATGCAAACCATGTCAAATCAGCAAGAAAACTAGAGTTCACTTCATGGAAAAAGAAGGGTCAGCTAGTAAGCCTCTTGAACTTGTCCTGATTTATGTGGACTATCAAGGAAAATGTCACCTTGTGGAGAAGAATACTTTATTTTGTTCATTGATGATTTTTCTAGAATGTGTTGGATAGGCCTTCTAAATCTAAAGATGAAGCTTTTGAAAAGTTCCAAGCCTTCAAAGCTTTGGTTGAAAATGAATAAGATTGAAAAATCAAATGCCTCAGATCTGATCGAGGAGGGGAACTTACCTCGGATGAATTCTTTGACTTTTATGAATTACATGGAATGAAGGACTCCTCAACAAAATGGTGTGGTAGAAAGAATGAACATAACAGTTCAACAAATGGCTCGAGCTATGCTAGATGAATCTGGAACTCTTGGAACCTTCTGGGGTGAAGTTGCATTTGCTGGCATGACTATTCTCAACCAAGCAAATGTTCGGGTAAACAACACTCAAACTCCACACGAACTTTGGTATGGTAAGACTCCTACTGTAAAATACTTTAAAGTTTTTGGAAGCAAATGTTATATCAAAAGGACTGATGGAAAACTTGGTAAGTTTGAACCCATAGCAGACGAAGGTATTCTTCTTGGTTATCTTCCAGAAGTAAAGGATATAAATGTTATAATAAAATACTTGGAAAAATTGTTGAAAGCATTGATGTTGTAGTTGATGAAGCATGCAAAAATCCAAAACAGATAGAATCAACAGAAGATTATGACAATGAAGAAGATGGAGATTTATTTTCGCACATCAAATCAAAATCACATGAAGAAGAAACCAATGAAGCACCAGAAGAAGAAATAATGGTAGAAGAAAAGACTCTATCTAGGTATGTTCAGAAAAATCATCCAGAAACTCAAATTTTAGGGGAAAAAGAGGTAGGTGTACAGATAAGAAGAACTATTACAAGGACCTCAAGCTATCAAGCATAAATATTCTCCACCGAACCTCAAAATGTAGAAGAAGCATGCAAAGATGAATGTTGGGTCAAGCCCATGAATGAAGAACTTGAACAAATTGAAAAGAAAATGATAATTGGGAATTAGTTACTAGACCTCATGATAAAAATAGTATAGGAACTAAATGGATATTCAAAAACAATCTGAATGAAAATGGAGAAGTCATTAGAAACAAGGCTAGACTTGTTTGTAAAGGGTATGCTCAACAAGAAGGTATAGATTTTGAAGAAACTCTTACACATATTTCCAGACTTAAAGCCATAAGGATGTTTCTCTCTTTCTAGCTTTCAGAAATTCAAAGTATACGAAATGGATGTAAAATAAGCCTTCCTAAATGGAGATTTAGAAGAAGAAGTTTATATTGAACAACCAGAAGGATTCATTCTTGGAAATTATGCAAAACTTGTATGCAGAATCAAAAAGGCCCTCTATGTTCTGAAACAGGCTCCAAGGGCCTGGTATTATTGCCTTGACAAATATCTACACCAACAAGGTATTATAAAAGGTTCAACAGATAACGATCTATATACAAAGATTGAAACTAATAATTTGCTAATTATTGTTGTTTGTGTTGATGATATCATTTTTGGTAGCAATGAAGAATCCATGGGTCAGAATTTTGCTTCAGTAATGCAACAAGAATTTGAAATGTCCTTGCTTGGTGAACTTACCTATTTTCTCCGTGGTATTTTTCTTTCACAAACCAAATATCTGAAACATATCTTGAAAAGGTACGGAATGGAAGATTCTAAACCTATATGTACCTCAATGGTAACATGATGCAGTCTCAACTCAAATGATGAATCAAAAACAATACATCAACCAACTTATAGATCCATGATTGGAAGTCTGCTTTATCTAACAGGTACCCGACCTGACATCATGCATACAGTAGGAATATTTGGAAGATTTCAAGCAAATCCAAAGGAATCACACCTCTAGGCAGTCAAAAGGATTTTCAAATATCTTCAAGGAACTCAGGGCTTTGGTTTATGGTATCCTAGAGATGTATATCTTACTCTTCATGCATATACAGATGTAGATTGGGTAGGAAGTGTTGATGACAGAAAAAGCACTAGTGGTGGTGCATTCTATATGGGTTCCAGGTTAGTGTCTTGGTTCAACAAGAAACAAAGTTCAATTGCTTTATCCACAGCTGAAGCAGAATATGTGGCTGTTGCATCTTGCTGCACACAACTACTTTGGATGATGCAAACCTTGCAAGACATTCAGATCACATATACTCCACCCATCTCCATTCCATGTGATAATACAAGTGGCATCAATATTTCAAAGAATCCTGTCATGCACTCCAAGACCAAGACATAACCACCAAATACCATTTTCTACATGAACAAGTGCTTGAAAAAAAGGTCAAATTGGAGTATGTTCCCTCCAAAGAAAATGTTGTTGATATATTCACTAAACCACTGCCCAGAGAAACATTTGAATATATTAGACAAAAGCTGGGAGTAGTTGCTGCATCATCTTACTGTTAAATCTAATTTTTTAAAGAAAGGTTGTTATACGCGTGTTTCATGAAGTATAGTCACGTACATACACGGGTTTCTGTGGGTCAAGGAGCGTATATGTTTTTTAGTAAGAAAAAAAGTGGGGCAGGCTCTGATATGGGTTCTCTGTTTGATGTTGATGATTACAATCTATTGATATGCTCTGTTCATTAATTTTTCTCTAACTAACAAAGATGCCTTGATCATTGACTTGTTAACAATGTATAGGTAGCACAGGTTCAGGAGGAGCATTAGCCTTCATTCACATTCTGAATTGTTGGCATTATGGTTTCCGAGTCCAGTTATGGCTTCAGATATTTATAATTTTTGTTGCTTAAAGTCATGTCTTCTCATACATTTGAATGAGTCCTATTGGAAAAATGATGTAATTTGTATCCCCACTTTGCATGGGATGGATGATGTAATTATATTTCTGTCATGTATTAACAATTGGTATATCCCCACTTGGTTGGGAGATGGATGTATGTATGCATCATTGGTGATAGGAAGGGCATACTCACATAGTTGAGTTATAGAGTCATGTTATTCTTTTGGATAATATTTTTGCAGACTCTGCTTGCGTTCAGGGGGAGCATGGATGGTTTCAGTGCATCTCAGCATGTACAAAGGGGAGCTCAATTAGAGAATTCAACATATACTCAGGGGGAGCATGAATGACATAGGGGAGAGAATATCTTGGTCTGCCCTTTGCCATTGATCTCAAAAGGGGAGAGTGTCTTGGTGTTGTTATTTCCGTCAAGTCCAAAGGGGGATATTTTTGGCATTATGATACATGTATTGTCCTTGATGG
Organism: Pinus taeda; assembly: GCA_000404065.3. Taxonomy (NCBI): domain Eukaryota; kingdom Viridiplantae; phylum Streptophyta; class Pinopsida; order Pinales; family Pinaceae; genus Pinus; species Pinus taeda. Next base: position 169,748 of record APFE031418099.1, on the reverse strand, counting down.
CAACTCACTCAGATGAAAGTTCATAGTGTAGCAGGTCAACAACAAAGGATTATAGATCAGACTCCAAAGAATGAAGAAAGAGAGGTATACGCTGGCAAGTGTTACCATCAAGTCCAAAGGGGGAGATTGTTGGCATTATGATATAGGTATTGTCCTTGATGGCAACTCACTCAGATGAAAGTTCACAGTGCAGAAGGTCAACAACAAAATATTACAGATCAGACTCCCAAAAATGAAGAAAGAGAGGTATACGCTGGTTCACTTTGTCCAAAGTGTGTATACACGCGGTTTAACATAACAAAAGTAGTGTATAACGTATACACGCACTTTCACGGGAGAAAAAGCGCGTACATGCTGGAAAACCAAGTTTTGGTCCAAGGTAATTGATCCGAGGCATTTGGTCCAAGGTATTAACCCTAGGTATTGGGTCCAAGGTATTGGTCCTAAGTGGTTTTTGGTCCAAGGTATTGAGAAAGGCCTAAGAGTATATAAGGAGGAGAAGATCATTAGGCCAGGGTGTGAAAGCAATGAGATTCTAAGGAATACTTCTATCTGAAGTATATATTGTTGTAGGGTTAGGTTTGGGACTGGATCTGAAATATTCATGTGCACCTTGAGTTCAACATTGTATTAGGAATCATAAGACTTGAAATGAGTTATTCTTGAATGATTTGATATTGGTTGTGACCAGATCTAACGTTTTGCACTTGTTCTATTTGTTATCTATCATGATCTGGGTTTGTTTGAAGTCTGGAATTGTAGCAAAGTTCTGAGTCAAAATTTGCAGATCTATACATAGGTTCTTCTCGGCCAAAGCGCGTGTACACGTAGGTTCGACTCTTCCAAGTAGAATATACAAAAAGAAAAGCTTCTGTTTAGATCTGACTGATCTATTTGATCAAATTCTGTTGTTTTACTGTTGTCTGTCAATGAAGTCCTCTTAGACCTGACATAGAACTGTTGTATAAGGAAATTGAATATGATTGAATGATTGATTAAGAAGGAAGGGTGATCCTTGCTGCTATACGTTTTTAACTCTGTAATATGACAGTAGATCTTCAAAATGTCACTGATTGTTACGGTCTGTGGTTCAGAAGTATATGATTTAGTATCTTTAGATATATACGTAGGTTGGGTTAAAGGAAGTAGCGTATACACACAAGTTTGTTTCAACTAAGTAGCGTATACACTCTAATGCATGGTTTTTGAGGTTACATATGGTTCTGGATGATGATGTAGGGTGCTGGGTTCAACACATAGTTCTGGTGTCAGTGATCTGATTGATCATATTAACTGAATATTGGTTGATGCAATTTAAGTTTAAAAGTCTTTGATGGGTCCAGTGTGAAAATTTGATGAAACGCAGCCTTCAGTTTGTATCTAGTCTGAAAATTCATGAAAGGTGGTCCCTAGTGGAAGAGTAGAGTTTTCTGTAGGCTGGAACCTACGTACTAGTAAACATATTGGCTAGTACAAGAGCTAGGGGGTTGTATCTCCCTCCCAGTAGAAGCTAGAAAATAAGAGAAGGTTGTAACCTTCTGCAGGTAGAACCCTGCGTACTGGTATGAGTCTGCACCAATACAATATTATAAACAGATTTTCTTATTATTAAAAGAAGACAAAGACGACAACAGCAGGTGGCTTTTACCTACATTGGGTTTCCACCTTAAATCTTGGTGTTCATGTGTGTTGCTTATGTGTGATGCTTTATTATGATTTTTCTGCACTGTCTAATAAATCTCTGATATACTGGTTTAAGCTCAACACATGATAAATTGTCTAAATCATAAGTTCTCTACATATATGCTGGTTTTTTTAAGCACAATCGCGTGTACACACTAGTTCACTTCACTAAAGTAGCGTATATAAATCTATTTGGGAAATAAAATTATTGATCTAATAATACTGATTCACCACCCTCTCAGTATTATTTCCAACAAAGCGAAGGAGAGACATGTACATGCAACATTAAGTGAACACCAAGACCATTGAAAACTTCACACACCTTGCCATGCAAAAGTGAAGTTATGATACACCAAGAGAACATTCATCACTCAGCAAAACAACAACTCGACATGGACACCACCAACAACATGAACATACTAGCTCTAACATGTCAAGTCATGTCATGAGTCATCTCGTCCACATCACTACTATGAGATGTAATTTTGTAATCAAGGCAATGTAACATGGAAGTCTAAGAGACCCATATGTAAAGTTGAAAAGTAATGTAAATCAGACAGTCATGAGGGAATTTGAAAAGTCACAAGGGTTAGTTTCATCCTTGGCTATATATACCTCTCATTTTCACATGCAAAGGACTTTTCACCTTGGCTCCTCCCACATAGCCTTGATAGTTTGTAGTCTTTTCTTTGAGGAGCGAGTAGTGGCTCCAATGCATCACTATTAGGGTTAGTGATGTAATGGTGTACAGATGTGTCTTGGAAATTTCACTTAATTCAGAAGCCTGTTAACAAGCCAACACATTTTCACACATGTATTGTATTCATTTGTAAGACTATTCTTTGGACGCTTATAATGCATGTTGTTTTAACCTGTATTAAGACAATTGAACTACTTCGGTTGTTTTAGTACATATGCTATTGAAAATGTGTTGTATTAGTTGTTAACGTTGTCTCACCCATGTGGGCTATCCCATCAGACACTCGATAGATTCATTCTTATAAACTTGTTATAATGTCTGTCACACCCATGTGGACTATTCCATTGGGTGTTGTACGTGTTATATGTTCACCTTGTGGTTGTGACCACCGCATCCATGTGGACTAATCTGCTAGAAACTGCACATGTCCTATTGTGTTTTGTGTCTCTAGCAGATTTTAGACTATTCCTTTAAAACGTGAGACTCGCTTCCACCCTCTCCCTCTGCAGTGAAAGAACTTTCACACAAGTGACACTAATCACTCACCAGGCACACAAACCTCGATGTTCAAAGACAAAGAAAACCACTCTCACGTGCTAACAAGAAAGAGCTAAGGCATATCTTTAAGATAATGGAAACTGTGCCATCGTATCGGATGGGACTCCTACAACAAACGGTGTGAGGTCTAGTTGGGACTTCATACCAGGGAGATCCCCTAAATGTTGGACCATCAACACACACTTAAATTTTTCTTGGAGCACTCTTGGAGGAGTGTGGCATACTTGGAGATTTGGAGAAATAGGGAAAGGAAGAGAAGGAAAACATAAGAGGACATCAACATTAGTAGCTACAACAAGTTTTTCTTGCAGGTACTGAATTGCATGTATGATTCTCTTGTTAGTTTTGGAATGCATGTGGTTATTTTGTAACGATCTATCATTGACATAGAGGATTTCTTGGATTGACAGTGGTTTTGCCTAGACTTTCTAGTTCATGGATAACCATGGTGTTGTGGGTTTTACTTTGGTTTCTAGTTGGATCTCATGTTCCTTTGGTTATGGGTTGAGTTATTAGTTCTTGCCTTGGTTGGACAAACACTCTGGAGCCCTATAACAACTTGGGTAGAGTTACTAGTCATGGAGCCTTGGTTGGACAAATACTCTGGAACCTTGTAACAACTTGGGTTGAGTTACTAGACCTAGAGCCTTGGTTAGATAAACGCTCTGGAGCTCTTTGTGGGTTGAGCTACTAGTCTTGGAGCCTTGGTTGGACAAACACTCTAGAGCTCGAAAAAACTGTGGGTTGAGTTACTAGTCCTAGAGCTTTGGTTGGAACAAATGCTTTGGAGCCCTGAACAACTTTGGTAGAGACCAATTTGGTGATGGTTAGTGATGTCTGACCATGAGGTGGAATCATTGGTTGAGGGTTGAGGTGGTTGGCCTATGGAAGCCCTAGTTTGGTTTTGGTTGGTTTATTCCATGAGATCCTACATTCATGCTTGGAATATGGCACAGGGGTGACTAGCTGAAAGAAAGATTTGGTTTAGCCTAGTCTATGGTCAGGTGGCTTATGGAAGTATCATATATAGTCGGCCTATGCATCCATTAATAAGATTTCCTTTCCTTTGGTATTTTATGTGTAAATATATTGGTTTATATGTGGATTATATGGTTGTTGTATCCTTATTATTTTTGTGGTTTACATGGTGGTTATGAGCATGTTTTATTACAGTGATGATGTATGGTTCTCATCATGTCTTGATTCATAAATGAATGAACAATGAATGTATGACCTAATAGATGATAATGCAGCTAATGTGATAAGGCATCAATGCTTCTTAGCGATTCTCAGATAAGTATGAGACCCCTATGCTCATATATGTTGTTATGACCTATATATTGCATAGTTGTGACATGTTTGATGAAATTTATGTCATGGCTAGTAGGGGTCCAGTCAAGTCTTTGTGCAAGTACTTGCATTTGTATCATTTTTTCGATGTTACGTTTCATTTCTCTAGGTTTCATGAAGTTCTAGGCAATGGCCTCAGTCCCGACGTTGAAAAAATGGCAAAAAATCTGTCATTGGCTTTGAACTAGCTAAAAAAGATCCTAGTCACTTGCATGCCCATGCCGTGAGAGAAAATGGAGGGCACATTCGCAAGCATGCCCATGTCATGGGAGCAACTGAGGCTATAGGGCAATGAAATGTTAAGTTTTCTTAGGGGTTGTTCACCTGGAATGGTTGGTTGGATCTTGTAGGTTCTGTGGCATGTGAAGAATGTGAGATTTGTTGCATTGTTTTGTTTCAACTTCCTTAATTGTACGTGGGAAGTTGAATCAAATTGTAGTAGCCTCTCATCACATGTTTACCCCAGTGGACCGATTAACTTGGGTAAATGTGGGAGGGGTTATTACAGTTTGCAAAGGGATAACAACCCTAAATTTGATTTTTTTGGTAGTTTTTTGTGTCTATTTTTAGAAGATGATTTTTGGCTTTGGCGGTTTTGTGGTACATGGTGGCTTAGCCAATGGTTTTGTAGTTTTAGATAAAGAACTATAGTTTTATTCTAATCTAGGCCTGGTAAATGAATTGGTGGTTTATTAATACACAAACACATATATATAATATAAGTATTATATATATATATAAATATAATAAATAAAATATATTAGAAGAGAAATTATATTGAAAAATATTTCTTGTTTTTTCAATTTGGATTTATAGGTTAAAATATCTATGTGAATGTGTGTGTTTCTCATTGCATCTTTTTTGTTTGCATCAATTAACCATACCAAACCTACATTTGCTATCATAACATTTTTGGTTTCAAACGAATGAATTTTTGGCTAATCGGTTTTGCTTAGGCTTATGGTGGACCCTGTTATAATGGGAAATTTGCAAAATCAATTTTGTGGTGAAAGGAAATGACAAGTAGTTCAAATATAGATATTGATAAATTTAATGGGCATATTTTTGAGTTGTGGAAGCTCAAAGTGGATGATTTTTTAGTGAACAAAGATTAGTGGATCATTGTGGATTCAAGTAATGGACCAACAAGGATGTTGAAAGAAGACTAGAGCAAGTTGGATAGAAAGACAAAGAGCACAATTCAATTGTGTCTTTAAGATTCAATATTACTAAATATTTCAAGAGAAACTACAGAGAAGGATTTGTGGAACAAGTTATGGAATTTGTATTAGTCTAAGTGTTGAAGCTAGTGGTAGCTTTGGAAGTTCTTCTGCATAGGCTTGGTGTTTTAGCATATGGGAGATTATTTATTGCCACTTTAGGTGCTTGTTTGGTGGAGTAAGTGATTTATGTATTCTTTCATAAGTCTAACTTAGGAAAAGTAAAATAATTAAATTAAATTAATTATTGTGTATTACTAAGTTATTTTCTAAGGATGAATAATTTAATTATTTAAGTGACTTAGAAATGATCTCAACTATTGATCTCTAAGATGTTCTAGAGGGGAGATTAGAGTTAGGGCTTTGGACTTCATGAAGATTATAAATGAAATCTTGAAAAGAGGTGAAGACACACAAAAACTCAATAGAGGGAATAATCATAGAGAGAGCGATTTTCTCTAGTGCGAGTGGCTTAGTGGATTGGAGTGCAAAGGAGAAATATGGGAGAATTGGGGTGCATATAGAAGGCCAAGTTGAGGAGATTTCAGGGCCAAGTTATTAGATGAAGGCCGATTTGATTTGGAGAAAGCTGATTTGCTAGGGGGGTGATTTTTCTTGAGGTACCGTGATAACAAACTAGGAGGGCGCAAGTCTATTTTCCAGTTGATTAATTAGGCCAAATTTCTCCAAGCCAATTTCTTCTAGAGGTCGATTTCCAAGTGGCCAAATTCCTTGGGCCCAATTCATCTTGTGGGGGCTAAGTTATAGGTTCTCGTTATTGTATTTTTCCTTGTATATATGTGGGTCAAAAGCCCATATTTCCAAGATTAATATGTGATGGAGAATTATTGTGGGTTAATTATTTTTGCAATGTGATTGATCTCTTTGATTTAAATTCTGCTACATATATTAATTTCTAGAGGTTAAAAATACCAATAATTTTATTTTTTAGTAATTAAGATTTTTTTTGGCTAAATAAATAAATTATTGGCCATAAATCTAATTGTTGTGAGAAATTAAATTTGGCTGGTATTTGAAGATTTAAAATGGTATTAGATATATCTAGAAGAATCTGAGAGATATATATGAGATAACTAGGGTTTGCAATAGTGAGTTTCTCTTTTTGTATGGTAGAAAAAATATTTTTAAATGTTGTAGCTAGGTTTCATGGTTGCGGTTGATTTGTGAAGATGGCATCTTTGAGCAATCTACGATATATAGATAGGTTGGATGGGACTACCAATTTCAATCCATGGAAGGAGAAAATTACCATGATTTTGAAGATTAATGGTCTTTGGGATCTTGTAAATAAAGAAATTCAGGTTCCTTCATATCCAAACTTTCAAGCAGGGTACAATCTTAAAGATATGAAAGAGAGGTGTATAATTTTGGATGGTTTGAGGGATCACATAATTCCTCACATATCAAGAAAGGAAAATGGATGTTAGATGTGGGTAGCTTTGACCAGTCTATATCAAAGTTCAAATGAAAATAGGAAAATGGTGTTGTGGGAGAAATTGAACAACATGAAAATGAATAAATGGGAAACCATGAAATCATACCTCACGAGGATCCAACAAGCTAGTGATGAGTTTGCAATTTTTGGGGAAATTGTGAGTGATTCAGAGATAGTAAAATTTGCTTTGAAGGATTCAGTTAACCATTGGACCACTTTTGTGGATGGGATCCTTGCTAGGAAACAACTTCTTATTGGAGCTAGTTATGGCACGAATTCATCCATAAGGAGATATAGGAGAATTGGTTGATTAAAGGACAATGAAAGGGTACTAAGGAGAAAGATGTGCTTTCTCTTGTTTGAAAAGAAAAAAATGGAAAAGTGAAGGCCAAGTAGAATTAGAGTGGAGGAGAATATTCATAGAAAAAAAAAGGAGAAGGACATGGGAAAAGTTAAGTGTTTTTCTTACCGCAGGGAAAGACATCCATGACAACCACCGCACAGATGGAAGAGATGACTGAAAAGTTTGAGAAAAACTTGTCCTTGGTGTCTTGCTTTTCTAGAACCATCACAAGAGGTGTCTGGTTCATGGACAATGGATCATCTCGTCACATGATGAGATATCTAAACATATTCACCAACATGACCAGGGAGCCTAGGGATGTACATGTGGAGCTTTGTAATAAGGACAAGTATGCAGTAGAAGGAATTAACAATATTTAGTTTCAAATGCACTTAGGTGGTATCATGGAGGTGAATGAAGTGTTTTATGTATTGGGTTTGGAAAACAATCTCCTTTTAGTTTTGTCCATAAAAGATAAAGAACTAGAGGTCAACTTTACTGGAGGTGAAGTGGATGTTGGTCTGAAAGGAAATATCCCACAAAGAAATAAGTGATTGGGAGAAGGGAGAGGGATATCTTTTGGTTGAGAGGAAAGTTGGTGAAGGTTCTCATACATGAGATTAAGAACTAGAGTGAGATAGTACATAGGAGGATGGGACACTTACACTATAGATTTCCCGAATGTTGCAAAGGATGCTTATTGGGTTTTCCAAAAATTACGGTGGAGTAGGATGGAGTGTGTATAGGGTGTGCGCTTGGAAATCAAGCCAAGGAAGTGTATCCTCACAACGAGATTAGGTCTAAGGGAGTGATAAACTTGGTACAATTAGATATTTATGGTCCTATGTCTGTGACATTGATAACAAGGTCCTTATACTTTGTGACGTTCATAGATGATTTTTTAGGGAAAACTTTGATCTACTTCCTAAAGTCTACCAAGGATGAGTTCTTCGATCAATTTCAGGAGTTCAAAGCTCTTGTGGAGAATGAGATTAGGAAGAAGATTAAGGTTATGAGATCTGATAATGAGGATGAGTATTCTCCAACAAGTTTTTGCAATGAAGCATGGATTAAAAAGGAGTTCATGATACCTTACAACCCTCAATAAAATGGGGTTGTCAATAGGAAGAATGGGATGATAATGGAGGTAGTGAGGGCAATGATTATGATCAAGATTTTTCCTATGTTTTTATGGGAAGAGGCTTGCAATATAACTACATACGTGTAGAACAAGAGTGCTCACATGATATTGAAGGATGTGACTCATGAGGAGTTTTTTAAGGGAGCGAAACAAGAAGTGATCCATTTGTGCATCTTCGACAATCCAGTTTATGTTCCCATTCCCATGGAGAACAGGACTAAGCTAAAGCCATTTTCAGAAAAGGGTATTTGTGGGATACAGTTAGGTATTAAATACCTACCGAGTCTACATTCTAGGATAGAGGAAAGTGATCTTGAATCAAGAGCAAGACCCTTAGGATAGATTTGATGAGAGCAAGACCCTTAGGAGATCTCATGAGAAAGAGAGAAATGGTAAAGGATAGAGAGAGAGACATTCCTAAGGCTTGATAGGGACCAATAAAACCAGTAGCAAGAACACATTTAGAAAATCTAGAGGAGGAGATGGATATTCCTTTGAGCTCTACCAACATGGAGAAGGATGTCAGAGACCTGCAAGGTGAAGGTATTTTGCGCTGAATTTTATATGGGTGTAATGTAAAGGAGGTTTCTCCACTCAAAGAGGCTAATTTTGAAGTCGTTGATCTATCTCTTCTTCTATTTTGCGAGCTGATTGCATAACACATCTATTTCCCTTGTTGTAGTTTAATCATTGTAAGGTGGATTTGGGAAAATCATGGGTTATGAATATGCTCCACAACTCAGTGCCAAAAATTTTTGAGCATGTAGAGAAAATGTGAGGTCAGAAATATCTTCTTGAGGATCTGAGGTTTGGAAAATGGTGATAAATGGCTATGATGATAAACCCCATCCAAATCAAGATCAATTATCAGATGCATAGGCCATATGTGTAATATATGATAATATTCATGATTGGGATGCTGAGAAAATAATGGATCTCAAGACTGCAAGCAAGATTTGGCATCAGTTGCATGCACTGCATGGAATAGAAATCTAGAGAAATGATGAAAAAATATGAACTTGATTGAAGCTCAAGCCCAATTTAGAGCATAATTCACAGAAATAGAACAACTCTCAACAAAAAAATAATTTTTTTATGAGAAGGAATGTGTCTTCAAAGAAGAAATCATTAGATTAAAAATCTAGGTAGAAGAAGGAAGGATAGTTGAAAAGGGAATGAGGAAACAATACAAAGAAAAGTGTTGAAAATGCAACAAGAAAATCTCACTTTGACTTTGCCTTCATCAAACTAGAGGAAATTTCTATTTCTATTTCAGTAGAAATCTTGGAGGTACTTAACTGAGGTGACATGGCACTTATCACTCAATTAACTCAGTTAATTCAAGTTGGGGAAGCTTGAGCTTAGTTTAGTATGGTTGATTTCTAATTTGTAGCAATCTATTTTAGTTAATTTTAGTTATTTCCAGTTAAACTAATTCTAGCTGTTAGAATAACTAGTGGACGTTAAGTTGTGGAAGTGGAACTTCAACCGCACTTAGTGATCAACCAACTAATTGATTAATCAACCCAAAATAATTGTTGCATGTAGAGAATTAGAATTACCTAGTTGAGATGGAGACTCAAAGGTAGTGTACTATCAGTTGTAGCCTATTCCAATGTGTACAGGTGGTGCATGTAGTCAGAGGAAGGACCTAGAGGAATTGTGAAATTCCTAAATAATAGGGGCCAATTTTGTAGAGGAAGAGCACAAGGAAGTATGACCTTGGAGGGCTTGAAAATTAGCTAATTGTTGGGAAAAGTGAGTTAGTCAGGACTCGACATGCAAGTAGGTTATTGATTTTATGAAATGTGTAAAATAGAGTAGCTTCACTTTTGCAAGTAGACTAACCCTTTTTCTCATGCAATGTTAATTAGAATCTCCAAGTTGAATGAATGGAATTTCCAATTTCTTAGTTAATATCAGTTTCATCAGGATTTTTCAGTATAGTTAAGTTGGAGGAATGGTCTCTGAACACCTTGATCTAATGTTATAACTTAGGGTGGCATGAGTGGAACTTAACCTACTGTGCATACAACACTGTCACCTCTAAGTTTGTAAGAGACTCCGGTTAATAGTTTAAGTTGAGGAGCCCCTGGGAGTTGCAACACTCTTGGTGAAATAACAAGTCTCACCACTTTTTGGCATCATTGTCGGGGAGGTGTCTAAGTACGTGTTGTTTCTACTTAAGAATTGTTTTTTCTTGTTTTGCATCAGCTCTATTGCTTGAAAAAGTGAAAAAAAATAAAATCATGCCTCATAGGAGTAGGGATAACTATGGAAAATTCTTACCAAAAACCCCCAACCCCTCAAGTATCCAACCTTCACTCTTATTCGGTGGCTCTGAAATTCCCTCTTTGACTACAAGGGAGTTAGAAGACTCTTTTGGTGAGCCAACTGAAAATTTTGAAGAGCATATTGGAGAAGAAGAACCCACCTCACCTACTCAAATTACAGCTGAAAAATAGAACAATGAGCTCTTCCCTATTAGAGAAACTAATGGAGAGGCTAGAATGAAAAATCTAAGCCTTGCTGCCCTTCCACATTTCCGTGGCCTAACCTATGAAGATCCTGACACCTTCATGTTTGAGTTTGTTTTTATCTATAGGACCTATGACTATGCCTTTGATGAGAAGAAGTTGAAGTTGTTTCCTTCGTCCTCAAAGATGTAGCCTTGTGCTAGCTTGGAAGAAGCATCACTACCTGGGCCCAAATGCAACAAACTTTCAATGATAAATACAAGGATTATTATAGGTCCAAAGAAACAAAGGAGGAAATCTTTAGGATGACCCTTGGACCCGATGAATATTTGGAAGACTATGAGGAAAGATTTCGGGTCACCCAACTTGGTAATTAGCAGTCGAAATTTCCAGCAGTGAGGAGAAGACTTTAAATTTCGTTAGTGAAGTAGAAAACTTCAAATTGTTTAAGAGACGTTAACACTTTCTAATGGATACTGGAAATATAAACTAAATTAGCACACACAGACACACACACATATTAATGTGTAAAAAGAGTTACAGGGAAACTATAAAAAAATTATGGAAATATTTTTAAGGATTTCTACCTCAATAAGAATCCAAGTTTTAGAACACTTACCCATATATCTAAATTAGAATAGAACTAAATGAGCATGGTTAAATAGAAAGTTATTTATAACCCTAATATAGTAAATACAATACCTATGCACAATGGAAACTAAACGTTGGATGGAAATGTAAATTCTGTACAAAATCCTATCTTGTAATTGAGAAAAGAGTATATACAATGATACATAAATAATTATGTACACAAGCCTTTGTGGGTTAAAAGCATACTTAGAAATATTAACTTAGTCTTATATAACAAAATAAAAGCATAAATAAATTCCATGGATATCCGCAAGTGATTGCATGAATGGCCAATACCGATGTTTAGGTATGAACCAGTAAAAAGTAAAAGAATATCATAAAATACCCTAAGTGTTATAGTTTATAACTGGAAACCCTAAATTTTAACAATGAAAAAACATGGACAATAAATAAATGTATGTTGTGCAAAGTCCAAGGTTATAGCAAAACCCTACTCACAAAGAATATATTAATATGAAAGAAAAATGGAAACTCCACTCGACACCTATTTAAGTAGACCTTGAGAGATGTCAAGGAGCATGTGGAGGCTCCTAGAAGCACTTCCAGGCAGAGAGAACCAACAATGATATTTTATAGTTATTTCACATTGACGATCAATGTTAGTGAGTCTGAGCCTTCCACTTTTGAGGAGGCTATATATGAGCAGGCTTGGAGGGATGCCATGATGGAGGATCAATATAGCTCCATCATGAGCAATGATATATGGGGCATAGTTCCAAGACCATAGGTAAATCCCGTGGTCATTTCTTAATGGATTTATAAGATAAAAAATGCAACTAACGGTAGTGTCGAGAAGTACAAAGAAAGTTTAGTGGAGAGAGGATTCTCCCAAAAGGAGGGAGTGGATTACGAGGAGGCATTCACACCTATTTCTAGATATGCATCCATTAGAGAAGTTATGTCCATTGCTTGAGAGATAGGGTGGAGGATACATCAGATGGATGTGAAGACTACTTTCCTCAACAAAGTGATTGAGGATGAGGTGTATATTGAGAAGCCTTAAGGATTTTAGGTGCATGGGAGAAATTCCCATGTATGCATGTTGAAGAAGGCCCTTTATGGGTTGAAGTAGGCTCCATGCACATGGTATATGAGGATCGATGGATATCTTCTTGGTTTGGGCTTCACCAAGGGTGAGGCAGATCCCAACTTATATTATGTACTTGTTGAGGGTGAGTCACTCATCTTGGTACTTTATGTGGATGATTTTTTTTTGACATGATCAGAGAAGCTCATAGGGATGTGCAAGGAGGATCCTAAGTTCAGAGTTCGAGATGAAGAACATCGGCTTGATGCACTACTTTTTGGTATTGGAGATGTTGCATCAACTAAGAGAGATTTTCCTTAGATAGGGAAAGTATGCATTTGCGATCTTGAAGAGGTTCATTATGGAGGATTGCAAGCCTATGTCTAAACCGATGATCACTAGCTTGAAGAAACTAAGTTTTTCTGAAGGCGAGTTAGTGGATCCCACACTGTATAGGGAGTTGATAGGTTCCTTGATGTATCTAGTCAACAATAGGCCTAATATATGTTTTGTTGTGAACACATTAAGCCAGTTCATGAAGTAGTTGAGACAACTTCATTAAGTGGAAGAAAAGCATGTGTTGAGACACTTGGGAGGTACAATGGACTTTGGACTGAGATATGTCAGAGGTGGAGGAGTGGAGCTGTAAAGGTACACTGGTTTTGATTGGGCATGGAGTGTAGTAGATAAAAAATCCATATTTGGATGTTGTTTCAACTAGGGATTAACCATGATATAGCCATGAAAATCGACATCTTGTGGTATAGCAAGAAGCAACAGTTAGTGACACTTAATTTAGCACACATTAAGTACATGGAGGCGAGGAGATGTGACGCAATGTGGCTTCACAAGATGTTTGCAAGAATATTTGATTTGTAGATGAGACCAATGATGATTCAATGTGATAATCAAAGATGCATTAAGCTCTTTAAGAATCCCATGTTTCATGATCGGTCCAAGCACATTGAGATCAAATATCACTTTGTCAAAGATAGGGTCCAGGGAGGTGCTGTGAGATTGCAGTACATTTCCATAGAGGAGTAGGCAGTAGATGTTGTCACTAAGCCTCTAGTGAAAGGAAAATTTGTGAAGTATCGAGATAAGCTAGGGGTTGTAGAGAATCCTTTGCTAAGAGGGAGTGTTGAAATATTGGTAGCTTTGGAACATCTTCTGCATAGGCTTGGTGTCTTAGTATGTGGGAGATGATTTATTGCCTCTTTAGGTGCTTACTTGGTCGAATAAGTAATTTATGTCTTCTTTGTTAAATCTAACATAAAAAAATTACAATAATTAAAGTCAATTAATTACTGTAGATAATTAAATCATTTTCTAAAAATAAATTATTTAATTATTTAAATGATTTAAAAATAATATCAACCATTAATTTCATTAACATTTTCTATGAATTCAACATTATTATATTTATAAAACAAAAATACATAATATAATAATAACTAACATTTTCACATTATTCAATTCATGGTTGTATTTATAAAACAAAAATATTCATCTTAGTACACACTATATTAAAATTTTGGTAGCCACGTCCAACATGTTTGTAAGGTTGTGGTTTAAATTTTTTATATTTTGATTTTTAAAGAATATATTTTCCAATAAGTTTTATTTAAAATTTAATAAAGACCGGCTGAAATCATTTTTTTTTTTAAATATATTACATGTTTGTAAGGTGCGCGTGGCCGTTCAGCGGCCCATCTGCGAACCCAGATGACTTTTGATGGGATGATCATAAGATAAGCAAATAAAATAGGATGGCCTTTTATGGTGCACAGGAAACTCGAATGCCAATAAAAAAAAACGTAAAGTTAAATATCTTTATTACAAATTTTGGCAAAATTTGAGAATCAAAATAAATAATCGATTTTGTTAGTTTGAAATCAAATTAAGTTTATCAAAGATACATATCAGATCACAATTTTGGCATTGGACATTGGCCACAAGCTCACTTCATTTATAAACACTCCATTGCACTGTTAGCTTTCAAAATTGAACCCATCAATGCTGCTTTTTGTTCATCTAAAGGGCTAAATCACTTTTTTTTTTACATATGGTTCACGAGCACCCTAGTCAATTAGTGATCGCTATGTCCACGGAAAAATATGGGCGATAGCTAGGCTAAATCGCCCCTCGGCCTACTGCAAGACCTGACCCCAAGGGTTTCGGGTGGATTCGACCCTGTGACCTCCTGTTGGCGAGGCACGGTTTTTGACCAACTGAGCTAACCCTTGGCGCTGAGCTAAATCACTTGTTAATGGCTAAACTTAGATTAAATTTCTATATTTTAAAAGAATAATAATATTTTTAATAATCCATTATTTTTTTTTAAATTTATCTATATTTTTGGATTGATAATAAATATTAACAGAGTATAAATCTCTGGTATTTCTTTTTTGTCGATCTCACACATTCGTTCTTAATGCAATTCCCTTTACCCAATGCTTCATCAATGCAACTTGCTAGTAAATATATATATATATTACTAATTTTCAAGTTCCTTACACATTAGATTGAAAATATATGAATAAATGGTTAGTAGTGAGGACAATAATAGAAACCTATTTCATTCATTTACGTAGAGAACAACATTGATTTATAATATACTCCTGCATCCATTATAATGGGATGGATTGGTCCTATTTACACTTTAAAGGAAATTGTTGTAAAAATAGGGACCAAGGAATCATATCATTCCCATGAAATCATATTTTTCTATAGCCATATCCCACTATAAAACAAATGACAAGTTTTGCCCGTTAATTTGAATGTTTAGAAACTACTAAACTAATTTCTCCACCGTCCACTTCACTTTTGGAATTTGTTGAAGGCAAAGACGATGACATTGTGCACAAGTGCACTCAATTAATTTAATTATGACCCCAATCTTGATTGACTGATTCTTTACCCATATAAAATTCAGCACAAACATGAGTGACAACTTTGAGATTGTCTAGCCACGTATAGAATAATTTGGTCAACTGCGAAATATATCAACATATTTTCTTACATTGGAAATAAATTATAAAATCAAAGATGAAATCAATTGCACATGAACTCTTTCTATCTCATTTTCTTTACAATATTTATTTTTATTTGGAATTTGTTGTTTCACTGTACAACATTTGATATACTCATCATTCATTTGGTTTGACAATGAGACTAAAGCAATAACTACACTATCTCCGAAGAAGCCACAAAAAATAGAAGTTTTAAGAATTGTTGTAAAGAAATAACTTCAAGGCCAACCAAGACATGGGAAAGGATAGAGGATGGGTGATAGTACCCAACTACCATAGATAATAGGGTACATGGGAAGATCATAGACACAAACCTCAAATGCAAGTAGGGTTGTAGAAGGTTAAGCTTGTGCAGATGAGTGACGATACGATGTGAGGTTAATGAAATCATGAATGATGATAACTGTTAATGTGGTTTTGGGTACCAAACATTAAATGTTCTACAACTTGATGACAAACATTAAGTCTCATACAATAAATCACATTGGACCACATATTGGATTGCAATACACACAAACACACACACACACTCACACACACATATATATATATCCAAAACGTCACTATGAGATTCATCATCTTTATGTGCCATCTTTGTGCTTCTTTTAGTAATCATACTTTGTCATTAGAATAATATGGTTGGAAAATTGATACCCAAAGTTGTTGCTATCACACTTGGCATAAGGTGGAAGAGTGGATTGAATACTCAGTGAACCATTCAACAACTTATCACGCACTCTTTGCTCTCGCTCCTCCTCAACATCCTCAAGCGCTCTGTCCATGCAAGTTGCATCCATTTTTTCCATTTTCATTTCAATTGCAAGTTTGCAACTCATCTTCCATAGAGGGCGCAACCCATCATCCATAGAGGGAAAGTTGTCATCCACAGTCGATGCTAGATTGTCATTGGCCTTTAATCAATAACATAAGCAAAGATAGGACCGACTGATCTGGTTTTCAAATCCATTGATTGAGATCTAGATGGAAAATTAGTAGCATAGGAGGTGGGAGTAGTACATATTTCAATATCATCACTAGTAGCATTTGTCTAATTTCTGTGCATTTAGATACATGAGTTGTTGATATGAGAGCTCTGGCTTAATCTAGCAAGTCGATTAGTCCTTGTAGATTCAATTATTTTTTGAAGGATTCTCACTGCTCCATAACACAGGTCTTTAGTCAGAAGATATTCTATGTTATCTTGTCTACCTCAATTTTTTATTGTCAAGTTTAGTTTGGGCTGCAAATGCCATTGTGATGAATGTTTTTATTTCTTTCCCTGGTTGGAAAGTCTACACTTACTTTGTTGTTGGTATTTCCTTGTCATTTAAATATTTATAAAACTATTTCATTTTGACATTTTTTTTTTTTTATGAAAGATTTATTTGATATACACTTGTCAATAAAAGTACATTTTTTTATAACCTTTCATCTTTGAAGGGTTAGATGAATATATAACTTTCCAAATGAAATTAAAACCAATGCTTCAAAATTGAACATTGCATACCCATATTTGTAATGTGATCCATGTAGCATTGAGATAATGATACAACACTCGACCGCGAAACTTACCAATTCAGAATGAATTTTGATTGCGCATATTGGAGTGAAATCAAAGTTAAGGTTAGGTTTTTTGTGAGGCCCTCTTTATATCGATTTTAAAATTTCAAAATTAGAGAAAAGCTATATGGATTTGGGAAGGGGATCAAAATACTAAATTCTTTCACCACTATGCAAACCATCAGAGGAATCACAATGCCATATGGAACATCAAGGGAAATGATGGAGCAATTGTATACACTGATGTTGAGATTCGATTGGAAGTAGTTAAATATTTTCATAATCTATTTAGGGCCAGGGAAGAGATACATATTGGAGATCTACTATGGGGGGTGGAGGAATATCCCACTATGTTTGATGAAGAGGCAAACACGAAATTATACAGACCAACCACCATGGAAGAGCTACACTTTGTTTTAACCGCTTTTGACAAAGACAGGTGTCCAGTCCCGGATGGATGGACGGTGGATATATTCTTACATTTTTTTGATCTCATAAAATCTAATTTGGTGGAGATGGTGGAAGAATCCAAAATTTGATGCTCCATCTTGGGGTCCATTAAATCCACCTTTATTGCACTTATCCCCAAGGTCTCACCCCCCTCCTCCTCCTCGGAATTTCGACTGATCTCTTTGTGAAACATTACTTATAAACTCATTTCTAAGGTCATTGCGAAGTAGATTAAAGTTTCCTTTACATTACACATTTCTTCGGAGCAATTTGGATTCCTCCCCAATAGATCCATCCACAACGCTATTTCCATTACAAAAGAATGTGTACATTCCATTCATAAGAAGAAGCTAGAGGCATTGGTGATGAAGATTGACTTACAACGAGCATATGACTATGGTGACTAGACTTTTCTTTGGATTTTTTTTGTAGAAGATCAAAATTTCTATACAAAACATTGCGTGGATCATGGTGTGTGTGTCACATGCATGGTTGGTTGTTCTCATAAATGGTTTTCCCATTGATTTTTTCCATGCTAGTCGTGGTTTGAGACAAGGATGCTCACTCTCGCCCCTCCTCTTCATCCTTGTTATGGGCAAGATTAGTAAAAATATTAGTTTAGAAAACACAAATGGAAATTTTAGGGGAATTCATATGAACCGTGAAATTTATATCACTCATCTATTTTTCGTTGATGATATATTGAATTTTGGTATGTTGTCTGTAGCTCAATGGGAGACGTTATATCACATTTTCTATTTTCTTTGGTATGGAATCTGGATTGACTGCTAATGGACACAAATCTGTACTTATTTATTCATTTGGAAATATTATTGAGATACAAAACATTGTGGCCACCTTTGGGGTTGCTTTCAAACCTCTATAGGATGGTTTCACATATTTGGGATATAGGTTGAAGCTAAACAATTGTCGGGTGTAGGATTGGTCTTTGTTGTTGCAAAAATTCAGGAAAAAAATCATGTGTTGGACACACTGGACACTCTCCCTGGGTGGTAGATTCACATTGATACAGACGATACTACAACACATGCCCATTTACTGGATGCATCTATTCTCTCTACTTGTTCACATATGCAATGAGATTCAATTTGTCCTCTCTCATTTTCTGTGGTTTGGATCGGAAGGTAAGGAAAAATCCCATTTGATAAAATGGGATAATATTTCCAGACCTAGAGATATGGATGGATGGGGTATCCTAAACACATTTTTTTTTGGGAGGTATCTTCTTTTCAAGTCCATGTGGAGAGCCTTGTTCTGTGCTGGCATTTTGAATAATATTTTTCTTGGAAAATATCTAAAAGGAAGACCAATCTCCGATTGGATCTGTAGGGGAGAAATTGATATTGGAAGTGGTTCTTACATCTAGCGAAGTTTTCAAAAAATCAAAATTACACTTCCTACAATGTATCATATGGGCTTTTGGGGTTTGGTAATCAGATTATTATTGGAACAGACAATATCATGGATTTGGATGCAAATTATAGACTCCCGATGTTTTTCCTGGAAGCACTACACCAGCTTGGTATTTTTTCTTGGATCAAGCGATAAACATTTGACAAGGGGTACATCAATTTTGGAGGGAGGAAACACAACTCATATTTGGATATCTTTTGTAAACAGGTTAAGGGGTGTGGGCTTATGTCAAAGACTGGGTTGAGACACTCTTACTTGGGATGGCATACTACATAGTAATATGGTGGTCATAGCATATTTGTTACTGCATTCAGGTCTTCGAATATGCTCCATGATCCTGGTTTCAATCAATTTGGAGGTCAAATGGTCCATTAAAACTCATCCCATTCTATTGGCTGGTATGGAGCTAGTATGGTGGAACTGCATATGGACATGGGACAATTTTTGCAAACACACATTCTGCCATTGGTGTGATGAATTGGTAACACATTTATTCATTCACTGTAGCATTGCATTACATGTTTGGTCTATGATTTTATCATCTTGCAAGTTTCATAGTTTTTTTATTAATTGAACATTGTTTGAGATGGGGTGCTTCCTTAGTGGGGTTCCAAAACTTCATTTCTCTATTTATATTTTGGGAAATCTAGAAAGCACGCAATAACTGTATCTTCCGTGGGGTGCCAATTAGTGTGTACAACATTTGTGAAAAATTTCTCCCATGGATGGAGCACATGGCACCAAGGAGACTGTGCATCCGAGACATGTCCAAAAGGTTCACAAATCCTTGCATTACATTTCTGGCAAGATATTTTGATGGTGTGACATAGTAGGGCCAATGTGGTTGTGGGGGATGGTTGTGCTTTGATGAGCACATTAGTTACAAATTACACTGGAAAGGCGGGAGTGGTATAAACACCAGGGCCAAGATGATAGCCCTATGGGGATTACTGTGGTTCACAAGAGAAAGAGAGATTCAATATATAAATATATATGGGGGGTCAAAAACCATAATCGATGGCTTTTTTGGTGTTTCATGCTTTGACCCTCCTGAACTACAAGGATGAAGGGACTGAATCCGGGCACAAATTATTCTTTTTTGGGAGCTACACTATGTCACACATCTAGAGGGAATCTAGCAGTATTGCTGATGCACTTTCTAAGCAAGGAATACATGATACATATGGCTACATATTCTACAAATTTTTTTTGAAAGGCAATGTGAGGGAAGATGGAAGAATTGCTATCCCATAGATGAAGAGGACCTCGGTTATGCTGATCTCTCACTTTTACTTCCATAATTTTGTTTCTTTTAAAAATGTATATTATGATCATAGATCTGTCCATTTTGTTTACATTGGTAGAACAAACGTTTAGAACCCTAATATAGTTATTATTTTTGTCTTACTTATGACTGAAGATGATACCCATATCTAATATGTAAGTTTGGAAAATGTATGGTAAAATGTAACTGTTTTCATGTTTCTCCTAATAAAACACCAATTAATTTTTTTCTTCTGAAAAAAAAGAACCTTAGGTTTTAAGAAAAAAATACAATCTAAATAAACTTGGATATTTTATCCTTAGGATCCTTAGTTCAACAAATCATGGACAAGAAGGTAAAGGGTAAAAGAACCTCCCCGAGGTGAGTGATTCATTGGGGAAAAAAACACTTAGCTAGGTGGTTGAGAAGCACTTAGGTAGATGATTTGTTGATTTTGTCAAGTCACAAAGAAAATTACAACATATCCATATCCAAATCCAAGATCAACATGATTTTCTTCTAAAGATTCAATATTAACATGACCTTTTTAGAAATAAAGTGTTTATTGTGAAAAACAATTTTGAATTCAGTAAATTACCAGCATAAATCCATCTTAAGTACGGATCTAATATGAGCCTAGAGGGATCAAATTTCTTCATGTGCAAACTTCTTTAGAGTGCAAAATAAAATGTGTAATTTTTTATTGTTTAAATTGTGTTAATGTTATATAGAGTATATATAGTCCAAATGAATTCTTTAACCATAAAACATAATTTCAATAATAAATATAATATATAAAATATATATAATATATTATTTATATAAAATATATATAACTTTTTAAATACATGATAATATACAGAATGACAGTAAAATATTTGTTGATAACAATTGAATAACTTTTTTAATATATAACATAAAATATTTTATTTTAATAATTTCTTTTTCTATATATAGATATATATGAAGTTGATATGGACATAAATTAGTTAACATAGATCTTCAAATAGTTTATTTAAATATCTCGATGAAATTTGTTTGAAAGTATAAGGTTTAAACATGGTGCTCACACTTTTTTTTCAACTTCTAATTACTTTAGAAGATATATTTTTTTTATAATTATAGCCGACATTATTTTTCTATTTAGAGCATAATTTATTTTTATTTTAAAGGGGCATGTGTCAACTAGATGGATGGACGTAAGAACAAACTTACACATCCCCTCATACTGGGCTGTAGAATGAGACTCTCGATTCAACGTGCAGAGATTGGTTCAACAAGCATAGATCCATCTTAAGTATGGATATAATATGAGCAAAGAGGGTTCAAATTTCTTAATGTGCAAACTTTTTTAGAGTGCAAAATACAATGTGTAATTTTTCATTGTTTAAATTGTATTTTTGAATGCTATATAGAGTATATATAGGATGAAATAAATGTTTTAACCATAAAAACTTAACATTTTCATGGTATAAACATATACATTTTTTAAATAACATATAATATATACATAATTGACAGTAAAATAAATTAGATCACATGTACATCGAGACATTTTATTAGCGTAAATTAAAATGATTTTTTTATTATTAATATATTTTTAAGCATATGTCAATTTTAGTTAGTATTAAAATATTTTATTGAAAAGTATAAGGTTTAAACATGGTACTCACATTTTTTTTGAAATATTTTAGTATGAAATATTTTTGAAAAATATAAGTTTTAAAAATCGTACTCACACTTTTTTTTTTAAACTTCTAATTACTTTAAGAATATATAATATATAATAATATAGCTGGCATATTCTTAATATTAGAGCATAATTATTTCAATTGTAAAGAGACAGTATCAATAGATGGATGGACAACAACAAACCATAATCCGCCATACTGAGCTATAGAAGACCCCTCGCTCAACAAGAGAAGAAGATAGAAAATTGAGAAAAACATAAAATATATGATTTTTTTTGAAATAAAATCATTTTTAAATAAGTTAGAGTTATATTTTAAGGACAATATGAGGAAGAATGTAAATTCATTTCATGTTCAATCCAATATGAATAAGGTCCACTTTTAAAATAAAAATAAAAATACTTTTCATTAAAAAACATACACATAATAAAATGAAAATGAATATAGATATTTAAATATTTAAATTAAAAATTATGATATGTGGTAAAAAATTCATTCTTATTGCATTAAATTTATAAAATCCTTTTAAAATAAAAAAAAATAAACGCATTCATTTTTTCATGACTTGCTAGTATTCCTTTTGACTAAAAAAAATTTAAAGTTTATGCAAAATTAGACCAATTTTTAAATTTAAAAATTTTATTTTATATTATTATTTTTATTATATTTTTTTTTAATTTTAATTTTATTTATTTTTTTTAATTTCTGAATTGGTCTACTCTTATATTGATACAAAATATGCTTACAACGAGGCAGAGGCCTCGAGAGTTCAGCCCAAGAGACGACATTCTTACAAAAAACGCTTGATAAATAGACCAGAGGACCTACATAATTACTTGCTTCATGACTTGAAATAACTGAAAACCATAATGGAGAACCTAATACCAAGACAGTGACCAAAATCTGACCTGTTAACAACATGAACCAAGACAGTAACCAACAAACAAGGAAATGCTGCCCACGCAAGGGAAACCGGCCCGTAATAAGTTGAAAGAATATGATTCTAGGAGCTAAAAACATGAGATGACCTTGATTCCTGAGGGGATTGAGTAGCTGCCTTCAGCATTTGAACAAAACCAAAAGACGCAAACCTGTTCAGTCTTCATGCTATTTTGGAGGCTGCTCTTCAACTATGCGGCACCCGAATTGATCTAGTTCTTCAAACTCAGAGGGTTGGCCCTCTTTACTTGAAGGACCTTCTCCTGTTGGAGCACGCAGGCCGGCATGGGTGGTCGAGTCTTGAATTGCAGAGCCCCCTGTGTCCTTTCTCTGAGAAGTCACAATCGGCAAGGAAACGTCTTGGTCTTCCATTCACTGGTACTGAGGAGCCCCTGGATTGACTGCCCCCGAATCCCCAGCATCCTCACTCAATTCTACGGTGACCGACGCAATGAAGGAGGAGTTGCCAAGACTACAAGGGAAGCGGAAGAGAGCCGTGTGCATACTAGAGTGGTGAGAGTGCACCTCTGACATGAATTGCCCTCTTCCTCTGCCACGACCACTTCTGGTCGTAGGATAGCAATTAAAGACGAAATCCGAAGCCTCAGACGAAGGGTCTGAGGTTGTTGAGGAAGGTTGGCGGGAGACACGGCCTTGAGAGCTGCCTCTTCTGCAGCCCATCCTTGTGCGGTCTTTGGGCATGATGAGTTGAGCTAGAGAAGCAAAACAATCAGCCGATGTGGGGATGGCGAAGTGGCGACAGAGGAAGATGCAAAACGGATGAATTGGAGCGTGAAAGCACGGATAAGTATTAGCTCCTCGATCCAGAGCCAGACAGTGCCCTGAACTGTCTCGAGAGTAAGGAGCTTCAACCTTGCTATACTAGCATGAGCGAATGGGGGGAACAAAAGTGAGGACCGTGCAGAGCGTCATTGTAGTTAAGTTGTCGAACTGGCGAGAGTGGGCGAGCTGCGTTAATGCAACATTAAAGATGATTGTGTGAAACAATAACTCCTGCCTCCTGCGCTTCCATCCGGCGACGGTGAATGGCCATGCGCCCACCCTCCACGCCACCTGCGTACTACGCGCTGCACTGCTCACCCGCATCCGTGAATGAAATGAAATTTATTATTTTTAAATAAAATTTAAATTCATTTATCTCAAATATTATTGGTTCAAATGTTACACCTCTTATTGTGCAATGATGACAGAAATTAATTTCAATATACTTTATCATTAATTACTATTGTACAATCCACTTTATTTTTAATATTGATTAAAAAATGCACTAGTATCATGCGTTGCTCCTAAATTTTTTACCTCTTATAAAAAAACATTCCCATCAAATTCATATTGTCTACACAAGCCACAAGAGTATATATACACAATGCATCCATGTCAATGGGACATCTCCGCCTATTAAGGTAAAAGAGTAAAGACAGTGGATTATGACACATCATCCAGAACTTAAATGTTAACATGTTGATAATAAGAGGGTCACATCCTTAAACAACATCATAGAAGATGCTCCACACAAGTTATAACATACACTTTAATTACAAGAAGACTTCTAGCTTTTAATTTAAAAATGAATTATTGATACGATGACCAGCATGATTCCCCTTGTCTAGGAAAATGATATGGTTATGTAAGGAGACAATGTATAAGAAGTCATAAGTCCCAATATTGACGTGTCTCTTTTTATTGAGTTGGGGTGAATATTTATTTGTTAAGCGTTGTTGTTTTTTATTTTATTTACTTTGTTTGTTAATTAATATTTTGATGTTAAATTTAATTTTGATTTTGTTAAAGAGTAATTAGATTAATTTCAAATTTTTATTCAATAATAATAATAATTTAATTTAAGGTCATCATGAAATTATATATCAAATTGATGTAAGATTCTTTAGTTTAGGAGACAACGATCTTTCTCTATTTAATAATTTGATTATTAAAGTCTATTCAGATGCATGGGCTCTACCTCACAGGCTCTACCCACTCAAATTATTCATAATATCTAATTTATGGATTAGTAGTATTTACTCATAACATTTGATATGCTAACTTCCATTATAAAATGTCCCAATCAACTTATTATTTAGTTAGCTTGGTTAAATTAATTAAAATGAATAATATACTTTTAATAAAATATTTCCAAAATTAAATCTCTTATTAAATATGTGTTTGTTTTGTTTGTCTTACTATGCTTAGTTTTACACCTTCTACCTAAAAACACTCAACTCTACATATTTGATTGATGTTGGTACAACTTTCATCCTTTTCTATCTTCAGACTAACAATTTAGGTTAGTGTATACTGCACCGTGTATGTATTTCACATTTGAGTCCATTCATTTTACTGATTAGGAAAAGCCTAAATATGTATTTCCCATATTTGTTCCACCTAAGGTGACATTTAGGCATGAGGATTCACATAAATTTGAAGTGTTAAGGGGTTTTCTTTTCATTTTATTGTTAAGCATCATGAGCATGCCTAAGAGTTTATAGCTTTGGGTGATAGGGTGGACTATTTGTCTTCAGATCTAATTGGGTTCAATTTTCACAAGTGACATGTTGGCTTACGATGATAAGGCTAGAAGGGTAAATGCCCTTCGGGATAGAGATCGTGTTTGATATGCCTTGAAATACCTCAACCCTTTAAGTCGCAAGTTATTGATATATCTGGCTTACAAGCTATTGAATATACTCTTGGATATAGTATAATAATGTTCCTAAATATTTTTTCTAATCTTAAAAAATTATAAAACATGTAGATTTTGACTCGGTATAATTAATTATAACCCCTCTTTTATTTTCTAATATCTCGTTTTCTAATTTTACTTCCTTTTTTTTAAATTTTAATTTCTACATACACTTATATAAACTTCTATTTTACTAAACCTACGCAGTTTTTTATTTTATTTAACTATATTTAACTTAAACAGCAAAATAAAACAACAAATACTCAATGTCCTAACTTCTTATTATTATTATATAGTGTAATAAAAAATATATTTGTTTGGTAAATTTACTTATACTCAAATTACATTTAACCTTTGGATTTCATCGGCAAAGTAATATTATAAATAAATTACTTGCTCAAGGAAAAATTTCCACCATATGCCTTTTGATTTCACCGTATAATTAATTTAATTGACATTATAACTTTGTGAAGGAGCTAAGAGGATGAGAATATTTGAGACAATGTGTAAGATAATCATTAATTGATATTATAACTTTATCTAAAAGAGAACTAAGAAGATGAGAATATTTGACATTTATGTGCAGGATAAGCATGCAATGCTCGGGTGGGGCTATTTGCAGTTTAGTTCGTTCTCAAACTGTTAGAACTTATGGTTTAATAATATTCTAATTTGCAATTCACCTCATTGTTAAAGGTTTGGCCTTATGGTTTCTTATGGTTTCATAATATTCTAATTCACATTATGCAATATAATGTGGGGGTTTTATTTCTATTTTTTCAAAGTTTCACGGGAATGGATAGGGTTGAAAAATAAAGTTAGTGCTCTCTTTTTTCTTTTTTCAAAATGATGGGTCTTATTATAATTATATATTATTATTTATTTAAATATAAAAATAGTATATATTAGTAATTATATCGCATGTTATAAAGAAATATTGTAAGGTGGTAGCATAAAAAATAAAAATATAAAAGAGAAAAGTAACAATTTCATGTAATTTTGTTTATTTGATGGTGTTTTTATGAGGAAAATTTGAAATTTAAATTTTGCAAAATTAAGTTACAATAATTAGGAAGGATGGTAGTTTGAGAAATCCATATTATTATGATTTGTAATAATAATCTGAATTATTATTGTATCGAAGGAATCAATAAGTGGGTTGGGTTTGTACTTGCGTGACACAAGTTGATTCCGACCACTACAATTATACTATTGGGATTTATGACGCTCATCCTCTCCACAAACTGAGTTACTCCAAATGATTTGGATCTTGGATCTCTTAGTTTACATAATACTTCATATAATCTTGTTTGCCAATTAAGTTGCCCTTATACTATAGATATAAATATTATATCTATAATATCAACTTGAGATGTGATAAAAATATTTTGCTCTCACTTTTTACTATAAATAAAATATTTTAATGTAAAACTTATATAAACTATTTGAATATCCATATAATCTTATATACACATAGAGAAAAAAGTAATTCAAAATTTAAAAATTTCCATACATT
Organism: Pinus taeda; assembly: GCA_000404065.3. Taxonomy (NCBI): domain Eukaryota; kingdom Viridiplantae; phylum Streptophyta; class Pinopsida; order Pinales; family Pinaceae; genus Pinus; species Pinus taeda. The sequence continues at coordinate 142,555 of APFE031418099.1, read as the reverse complement.
TCCTCTGTGACAAAATACCTTACATCAAGAGGAGGCAGGTATACTATTTGGGCAAATGGGTGGAAAATTTGAAGGCTTGCAATGACATTAAATTAAAGATTGTGAAGGGCAATGCATGTGTAGCTATCGATGGAGGTGCCAAAACTCCCATAGAAGATGCAGTTTCTGTGCCTCCAATTTACTAGTTACATATAGTGAAATCTGAAATTTTTTTTTCAAAGATATGAAATGCTATTGACTACCAGTTAATATTTTTAAATGGGTTAAATATATATTTTTTCACGTAGATAAGTATGGTTTTTTAAATAGAGTTTTGAAAATTTTAGTTTAATTATCAATTCTTAATAAATGGATGGTAGAGATTTAATTTATATGAAAAATTTATATAATATTTTTATTAGTATTTAAAATAGAAGGTTGAGATTTATCTTAAAAATAGTTATGTTATCATAAAATATTTTGATTATGAAAAGTGTTATGGTTTTTTGGATCACGAGGTATCGATAACTTATGGTATTGGAACCATGATATTCTTACAAAACCAATTTAAACGTTAAAAATCTCCATGGTTATAAAATCTAGTTACATGTTTTTTTAAATGCATAAGTGTTTAATATATTTTCTTTTTATAATAATACTTTTCTTTTTATAAATAATAATATTTTTTATATTTAGTAATAATAATAATAATAATATTTAGTTAATTTTATGATTTTTTATTTTTTTCTTTTAATGTGGAAAAAGCCTCTCAACACTTTGGAGCTATTTAATTTATATGAAAGTGTTAGTTTTATTATTTTTTTAAAGGTAAAAAAGAAAATAAGTCATTTTTTGTGATGACATTTTCTTACTTTATCTATGATTTTATAGTCTTTTGTAGTAAGTTGGTTTCATAGATTATTAAAGTCACGACTCCATATCTTAATGAGGAAAAATTATGAAATCATTGGACTCAAACTACCTATCATATTAATTTATCATTAGATGCAATTATAATGTATAACATGAAGGATGGACCTAATATGAGTACCCTTGCACTTGATATTTGATTATGGAGGAGAAAAATTTTGGTCATGGAGTGGGAAACCCTATTTCTAGCATTTTGTTTTTCAAAGATATGTGGCGCATCTCTTTTCTAGGTTCGATGATAATTTCTTTTCTTGGACAGTCTCTAGTGGATGGGTAAAGGGCCACACTCCTAGGGTTTTTATTATTTATTTATATGGACCGAAATCTTACCTTCCCAAAATGGTCGAATGGGTTGGGTCTTTTTGGGTACTAGTTTTATTCCCTTGGTATCAAAATTATTCAAGTCAGATAGGATTGCAAAAGACAAATTACTGTTGAGGATATATTTTTCTAGGTTGCCCTTCCATTTTGAGATAGAAAAATCTTAGAAGTTGTTGGGTAAATGATTGGCTCATTTTAGGGTGTTGTTTGGGAAACCTTTAATAAAAAGGTAACTAGTATCATGTGTATTATGGTTTTATCTATTTTTTCAAAGGAGCTCTCATAAGAAATTATATTCAAAATGGGAAAATTCTCCTAAGTTCACAAGCTTGACTATGAAAACCTTTCACTCTAGTGTAAGTAAATTCAGGCTCATGTTTGGTTATTCAAAGAATGGCTTGGGAAGGGTTTTAAGAAGAGGAAACCACTCAAGGTTGAGTATGGTCAAGTAGCTAAATTCAGAGAAGGAAATAGTATTTCTCCTCCAAATGGATCTTTGTGTCAAAAGGCTATCACCTTGGGGGTTGGTGATCAAGTCTATGGTGTGGGTGGGATGTTGTTTCATTTTCTGATAGATGAAGTTTTTTTCATGAAGGTAGTGCCATTAATGTGTCAATGGACGACCTGAATTTGAAACTACTTGAAATGATAAGAAAGGTATTCAATTTAGTAAACATACATGTTTAAGTGATGTACATGTTTTGCAGTTAAAAACAAATGAGTTTTTCAGTTGTTTATGACCCTTTTATGGGTAGTAGAATTAATTCATTTCTTTGTTTAACATACTAAAACAGATTTGTTCTGAAAGAAAACTCAACCACAGATGCAATAGCATATGATGAAGCAGTTCACCCCTCATGGGCTACATCTGCTGGGTCCAAGGCTCCCAAATGGGCATGTCCTTGATTTGATTAAAAGATCAAAATGATATTACAACTGAATAAAAGCCTAAAAAGGCGAAATGGACTGTAAAAATGGATTCAAAACGATCAAATCAGTCAGGAATGACCACTTGTTCTTATCCAATGGGTACCTGCAACCCTATATAGTTCCCACAATGCTAGGCCCTAGTGGCTCCTAGAACTTCCACAGAGCAAAAATCCCTGCAAATGACCTTTGATTGCTCTCTAACCTGTGCCAAGGGCCTCAGAATCATCTGATTAGTCAAAAAATTAAAAAAAATCGTCTCAAAAAGCCTTTCCTAGCCAAAGTTATGGCTTATTTACTCCACTGCCTGTTTGTCCCTGAATTGACTCCAGTTAACTAAACTTAGTTGGCAGTTAATTCTGCCAAAATGGCCGAACCACCAATTTTGGCGCCACAACCAAAAAGTCCCGCCAGTTTAAGATGTAACCGCCAGTCGAACTGTTAGTTACAACTCCGCATGTGATCGGTTTGGAAGGCGTGGTTTATGGCATTGGATTTCGTGCCCAGACCGTTGGATGACTGTTGTAGTGGGCTGTTACCGTAACCGCTGGCGAATTATGTGACCACCTCTGCATAGTTAAGCGTTGACCGCCAGAGGGTTATTGGTCCACGGTTCCTAGAAACTGGTCATGTGCGGCGGGGGGGGGTTGGCCCCCTTTGGGGTCCACTCTAACGGTTCCAAACTTTAAATAGATTTCTACCCGAAATCTTTACAAGCTCCGACTGTTGGCGTAGTGGTAAAGCGTTACATTCGTGGTTGGTAGGTCGTGGGTTCAATCCACTGATCCGCCCAAAATTTTAATATATGCCCAACTTGTGTCCACCTTGGGGCCACGTGTTGGCCTTCTAGGTTGCCACGTGACACCCTTTCATTGGTTGCCCAGATGGAATATTTTGGGAATATTCTATTTTAATTTTTTTTTTGAAAAAATTCAAAAATTAAGGGTTATTGGGCGATTTTCAATTTGACATAACTTCTGCATACAAAGACCATTTTTCGAACCGTTCACGGAGCCAAAATCAGGAGGACGAAATCTATCCAGTTGTTTAGGTTCGAACTAGTTCTGAGCACTTTCATTTTTGAGCATTTTTCGACACTTGGGACATGAGCCCCTAATCATGCCTCCTGATTGGGAAGCTTTTGGACCCCAAAAGCCTTCAATTACTTGTTAAAGAGGTGAGGATACAGCTCCTTCACTCTGTCCACCTCCATCCACTTTGCCTTGTTCGGTTTGTTGCCTTTGAGACCAACCCGAACATAATCAACATTTGCCCTCATTGAAATGTGTGTCTTTCTATCAAGGATTGCATCTTCTTTCAGCTCATCAAAAAATTTTGGTGAGAAATTCTCTATGGATGGCAGCTGAATATCACTTTCATGATCAACAATCAAAGGAGGTTCATACAAACGTAAATTCTCCACATTGACAACAAAATACATTTGCATGTATGAAGGAAAATCTAATTGAAAAGCATTATTTCCAACTTTCCTCAGGATTTTGAATGGACCATAATGAATAGGCTTCAACTTTTTACCTTCTCCTTGCATTCTTTCCTTACTAATGTACAACCATACCTCATCCCCTTCTTGAAACTTGTGATTGACTCTATGCTTGTCATGTCTCTCCTTATACTTGCCTTGACTCTTTTCAAGATGTTCTTGAATTTGCTGATGTATTAGTTGAATTCTTTTAATGAATGAACGAGCTTTGTCAATGTCACTATGTCCCTCAATGGCGACATCCTTCTCAAGAATGAAATCAAGAGGTGACTTTGGCAAGTAAACAAAACAAGCTTCAAATGGTGAGGTGTTTGTGGAAGAGTGCTTGGCACGATTGTAAGCATGTTGTATGTAGTGCAAATGTTCATCCCAAAGCTTGGGATGCTTGCCGCAATAACCTCTCAAGAGGTGCACTATGGTTCTGTTCACAACTTCTGTTTGGCCATCTGTTTGCGGATGGAAAGCAATACTCTTCTTCAACTTGGTGTCCATCATCTTCCATAGATTGGACCAAAAGTTTCCAACAAATCTGGAATCCCTGTCACTAACAATGGAAGTAGGCAAGCCATAATGAACCCATACATGTTGAAAAAATAATCCAACAATTTGTTCAGTAGTTATAGTTTTCTTACATGGCATAAGTATACACATTTTACTGAAACGATCAACTACTACATAAAGATAATCATGCTGCTTTCTAGATTTTGGTAAACCTCCTACAAAATCCATAGAAATGTTCTCCCATAGTCTAGAAGGTACCAGCAATGGCGTATATAAACCAAGCTTCCTATTACTAGGCTTGCTTGTAGCATATAATGAAACAGAATCTACCATACGAGGCCAATAACAATACCTCTGTAGATGTGCAACTGTTTTGCTTACACCGAACTGTCTAGCAATAAGAGAAGAATGAGCTTCTCTTATGACACTTATTCTCTCCCCCTGTGGTATACACAACTTGCCCAAATGAAACAGCAAATTGTTATGCAAGTGATAATCATTCTCCTCAACATGATTCCCTTTACTCAAGTTAGCATACACATCTTTAAAATCATCATCAGATGCATACTTTTCTATGTAACTCTCATGTACAATTGAATCATTCTTAAGTAAAGTAACAACACTAATGTTAGGCCTTGAAAGCATATCAACAGATTTATTCAAAACACCTTTCTTGTACCTTATTACCAAGTGAAACTGTTGTAAGAAGCCCATCCATCTGAAGTGTCGTGACTGCTGTAACTTGCTTTGTGATTGCAAGTACTATAAGGGCTGATGGTCGGTATGTATAACGGTTTCTTTGCCCATCAAATAGTGTTTCCACTTTTTGACGCTTTGTACCATCAAATAGTGTTTCTACTTGCTAAGGTAAGCTAAGCTTTTAATTCCTTTATCAACCCAGGAAAGTACACTTAGAGGTGCTCATCTAAAGTATATAGATCTAGAAGGATCTAAGTTTCTAATGACAACCTAGTGAAATGAAATTAACAGTGCTCTCTTACAAGAGGTCCTTCATTGTCTTTTCAATCACTCAAGCATCAATATATATAAAATAAATCTTATGAAATTCTGATTGCCTAGGTAACAAAAATAGAGTATTAATGATTGGTTAAAAATCCTATCATTTCCTTACAAGAATATTGCTCAATAGAACTTTTCTCAATCATAACAATCCAGAGTAATTTCAATAACTAACTAAATCAAACAGTGAATAAGATGAGTAGTGTTGCAAACCAATAACAGTTGAATCTTTTTACAAGAATCACTTATCAAACTGCAAATTGAATTTAACAATTACAATTTGAATCACTTGGAAATCAAACCATGAACTATCTTTAAAGTCAAAGCCAATAAGCGAATATGGAAATCGTATGACATCAAGCATATCTATCAATTTTCAAGATCATAATTGGTTGAATCCTTTTACAAGGTTCTTTTCACAACGAATGCAAATCCTTTCCAATTGACAACTTAATAACATAACCATTCCTACAATACATAAAATAACTTCTAACTTTCAAATCTAAATATGCAACTAGTAAGGAAACTTGAAAACAGAGTGTACCAGCATAGTGATGAGGGCCCTTCAACACTTTCACAAGTACATTAAAAAGATGATTCAGAAGAGTATGACTATTGGATCTGGAAGCATAAGCTCGATAATGAAGTTTGTATTAAATATGGAGATTAGAAATGCACAAACTGTACTTTCATATGTTCACAATCTAGCTAGAAAACATAGTCTTCTCCCATAGGTTATTTATAATGAATCCTATAACAAAATAAGTTATTCCTCCTCCATGTTATCCTAAAAAAATTCTATTAATTACATCCAAGAAGGTCGAAATTGAATAAGTTCCTTCATTTATGCAAAAATTCTCAAAATAGAAATTATTTTCTTCACAAAATCTGGAAATTATGCTAAAGTGGCTGGGTTTGACCAGCGTTGACCAGACACTTATTTCCTTCAAAACCAAAAGTGGATAGGTAATCCACCATCCGTGTACATTTTACTTCATGCCCACAATCTTCAAATTCGCTCACCTGCTATGCAACATGTCAAACAATGGAGCATTTACAGGAAGTCACAACTTCTTGTAATTTTCTAAAAAATGTCATTTTTAACATAATAATTTCAAAAATTAATTTCAAGCAAAAAATAATGATAATGACATCATATTATTTAGTTTCTAAGGATTATAGCTGGAATATGAAGGTTAAATGGTCAAAAATGATAATCAAAAGAGGATTTTAAGTGGAATGGACAGTCATAATTTGATACCAACATTCCCCCAAAGTCAGGATTTTGCATGCCCTCATGCAAATGAGTTCTAGTCTATCAAATTTTGACTTCTGCCTCTGCCTCTACCTTTGCTTCTGCCTCTTCTGCTTGAAGTAAAGCGTTGATGTTTAGTTGGGCTTCATACTCTGTCTTCAGGATTTGATACTTGGTTTTGATTGCTTTCTTTTTCTTGTAAAGTTTGTAGGCCTTCCTACAAATTTGCATTTTATAGGCCGTGAGTTTCTTACCCTTCTTTTTCAATTTTTCATTCTCATCTTGAAACTTCTTGCTTTGTATTTTGAGTGTTTCTTTTTCTTTTTTCACCACTCTTTCCAAAAACTTTGATTCCATAATCTGCTGTTGTAACTTCTCAACTTTACTTTCCAGTTTTCTTTTCTTTTTATCTGAGAATTTTTGTTCTTTTTGCTCCTTTTCCTTGTCTTTGCTTTCCAATCCTTGTATGTAGTCATACTGTGTCTCTTGTAGAATATCATCCTCCTCCACCGTTTTCCCTTTCTGACCTAACTTAGTCTTTCTGGACCTTCTTGTGTAAGTGGAGAAAATTTTATCCTGTTTAGCCCTTTCAACCTCCTCCCTTACCATCCTCCTTGTTTTGATACTGCTGCTGGATGGAACAGAGTTAGTTTGTACTCTGAAAAGTCTTCCTCTATAGCATCTACATCAATCAATAGTTCTGCATGCTGCTGCCCTTCCTTTAAATTCTGTTTTTCCTCCTGTGGATTTTACTGCTTTACTTGCTCCTCATCTGCCATAAACTCATTAGTCACCAAGAATTTCTTCCATGTCACACTTATCTTTTGCAGTTCAAATTCAATCAAGATTTTTACCAAACCAAAATGGTAGAAAATGTAGTCTCCTCTTAGATGCATCTTCCTCTGAATAGATCCCATTCTGATAATGTGCATAGAATAGGTCCCTTGCTTGGATCCCATTCTGAGAAATTATATATAACAGGTCCCTTTCTGAGAATGAGAATTTTTATATAATAGGTCCCTTTCTGAGATATGTTCTGAGTTCAAAATCAAATTCCTTTGGAAAATACTGAACAAATATCATTTCTTTTAAAGAATCCATTAGAAAATGTAAAGACAAATCTCTTCCTCTGCTGGAGATGAACTTAGGGAGACAGAAAAGCATGAACAAGTTCAGAATTTCTTCTCCCCAATTGATGATTTGACTTGCCCTCAAGTCATGTTTCTTTCAGAATCCTTTTATTTTGCAATTCAAACTAAACTAAAAAAGAATTCTTACAAGCCAATTTCTTGGTTTTCTCATAAGAATTCATGTTTAGATTATGCCATCTCTGGTTTTCATATCTAAACATTATTTTGTTTTGTTTTGTTTTCTTGTTTTTGTTTTTGTTTTTGTTTTTATTTGTAGAAAACAGAAACTGATTAAGGCTTAGATATTACAGCTAACTGATGTACTATCTGTACCTCCTTTTAATGTGATACTATCCTCATGAAGTCTTCTTTGCTGACAGGCTTATGATAGATCTTTAGCCTGTGTCCATTCACTAGATATGTCTATCCTTCCTGGTCAATTGAAGTTAGTTTGACTGATCCATTCTCAAAGATTTCAATGATTTCATAATGGCCCATCTAGTGGGTTGTAAATTTATCTTTGTAACCTTTGAATTTTGAGTCGAAGAGTAATGCCCAGTGACCAAATTGAAATTCCTTCTTCTTAATTAATTTATCATGCCACTGTCTCCTTTGCTGTTGTATCATTGTTGTCTTTTGCACTGCCTGTTGTCTCATCTCGTCCAACTGGTTCAATTACATGATTCTTTCTTGCTGGGCTTCAGAGAGATCTATTCCTAAATCTGCAACCAATTTATATGTATGTATTTGAAATTCTATTGGTAGCATGACCTCTTTGTAATGCAGAAGCATCCAACTCAAGCAACATGACCGGGTGTCGGTCTCTGCCAGGTCAAAAAGTTGAGTTTACTTTTATTCGTCTTTATGTTGGTTGAAAAAATAGTAGGTAGGACTTTTATTCTTATTTTAATCTTTAACTTAGTTAAGGGTAGTTGATCAGTTAGGGTTTTTTGTTTTTCTGTTGTTAACAAGTCATGGATTAATGATTATCCTTTTATTTTAAAAGGAAAAAGACAAATGTATCTGAAGGGAAAATCTTGTCATAAGATAAAACGAATGACTAATAACCAAGTAACTGCAAAAGTCTGTAACTGAAAAGAAACTGTACAATTTCATTAACTGGAACAAGGAACCTATAAATGTAACATGACAAATCATGTAAGGGGTTCAATTCAATACCTCTTGCACTCAAATAATAGAAAGAACAAAGAAATTAAGTTTTGTCCATCTATATGTCTACTGTAATTTATTATGTTTTCCGATTGATGACTATTTGAGCATACAACTAACCATATATAGATTCTTGAAAATAAATTCTTTTTGTTTCCTGAGAGAAAGAACCAGTTCTCATAGCGAGACCAAAGAGCAGATACAATACGAGGGTTTGTAATTCGTTCGAAGCAAACAACGAAAATAAACTAGGAGTGATACAACTAGGATTCAGTACAGGCCAAACACCCATAGGTCAGGCGAAAGTTTCCACGATACATTTAAATTGATAACCATATAAAATTTCCATCATAACTACAGGGTTCATGTACATTTATACATCATAACTCAAGCAAATTGAAGAAGAATAACAACAGTTCTGGCTACGAATTCAAAGCAAACAAATAGCGAACGTTATTCAGGTAAATCAAAGCTAATATTATTACATCTCCCTGAAGAATTTTCCTTTCAAAAATTGCAAAGTCAAGCGTATCACAATTACATAATAGAATTGTAAAAAAAAAGCCGTGAATGCTCAAACCATGAACGATAAACCCTAGGTGAGGGTTTCAACCACATATTCATACACAACATAGACACGTAGACCCTTGAACGACAAACCCTAGGTGAGGGTTTCGACAGAAAATTGCAACTATAAACAGAAGATTGTAATCAAGACATAGTGGAAGCCCAAAATTCCAAGTAGCAGAGCATCACTCACAGGGTAAGCCATTCGACAAGCAATGTGGGTCACAAACCCATACAACCCGAAGGCGAAGTTAAAGACCAAAACGAACACTAAAAGAAATTCAAAGAGGCAGAGCCTACCGGACAAGACCGAGGCGTATATGGCCAAACCGTCCAATTGCAAACCCTTAACACCTGCACAGTCATGATACACAGGTGTTAGAGCATAAATTGTAACAGAAGTGAAATACAGAGCTGGAAAGGGAAAAAAACAATGAAAGTTGCATTCGTCTTACCTGAGAGTTTGTAGTGAGACCCAAGACCGGCATTCCACCAACAGCGCCGACTAACTGTGGAGACGAAGGAGCAAACCAGGTCAGAGACTATGGAAAAAGACCCATACATTGAAACAGAGAAAGAGGAATTACCTGTGTATTAAGTCGAGAATGAAAGAATGCCATCGAGCTGAATCTAGAAACAAGCAAACATTGAGTTGCCAACCAGAATGAGAAATACTAGTGCATGAGTTGAAATACGGCGGCCTATTGAACCCACAACAAAAGGAAAACGAAACACAACAGAGGTCACTTACCCAGACAGCTACAGGGCGAACCACAACTGTCAATGAACCAAGGATTAAAGACAGTCACATTCATAGCAAAGAACAACCAGAGGCGCGCCTAAGACTCGCACCATTGAGGCCCACCAAAAACTTGCAGAGCACTGTGGAGCAAACCCTCGACAAGCCAACAACTAATGACCGAAAAGAACGAAGAGCGAAGGGATCAAGCATAGGGTTGAACGGGAAATACAAACTCCAAGGCAAGTACCCCTTTCATTATTGCATAATTGAATGCCACATAAATCAAAACCCAAAATATCTGATGGTGTTTTCATCCACGTGTAATCACCACCGAACGATTTAATCAAATATATAAACATTACATAATAATTCAAATTATGATAGATTGTAAAGTGTTGCGTTGGTCCCATCAAAGTGGTATCAGAGTAGGTGAAATTGATTGAAGACATGGAAAGAGGAAGGCGAGGTCGTGGTAGAGGTGCTCGAAGGTTGGCGAAGGAAGGACTGAAAGAGGAGATTCGAATTCTTGTTGCCTGTTTGGAGGCAGTGGAGGGAGAAGAAGAGACCCGAAGATAGGCAATGACAACGAAGAGGAAACTGAAGCAGCAATAGATGGACCAGAAGGTGAGAGCCCAGAAGTGAGATTGTTGAGATCTGTTTTAGTGGCAAGCAGTAAACCCAAGACAGAACTCCAAACCTATGATGACAGTCTGTCTATTAAGGTTTTATTGGATTGGATCAGCGAGATGGATAAGTATTTCGAGTGCGAGGAAGTCAGCAAAGACCGCAGAGTTAGGTTTGCTGCGACGAAGTTGAAGGGACACGCAGCCCTATGGTGGGATAGTGTCCAGAGGGAGAGGAAAAGATTAAACAAGTTGCCGATTAAAACCTGGTCAAGGATGGTGGCCAAGTTAAAGGGCAGATTTTTGTCAAAAGACTATCAAATTGCACTGCACAGGCAGGTGCAGAATCTGAAATAGAAAGGATTGACGGTAAGGGAGTACACAGAGGAGTTCTATCGAGTGAATTTGTGAGCTGGATATACAGAGGATACCGTGGAAAGAACAACCAGGTATGTGAATGGGTTAAGATTAGAAATTTTGGATGAAATCAGTATTTTATCTCCAAAGAACACAGAAGAAGCGTATCAGAGTGCGATGAAAGCTGAAGAGAAAATTACTAGAAAGCAGAATGCCCGAAGAGGACGAGGAGCTGGCCGGGGAAGAGGCCAGTCATATGGAAGAGGGCGGACTGCTAGTAATAATGCGGTAGGTAGCAGTTCCAGAGCTTTTGGATCAGCAGATAGAGGTGTAATGCGAGAGGCGGTAGTTCATCCCAGAGAGGCAGGGGGAATGGTCGAGGAAGAGGGGCTGGTTACCAATGTTACAGGTGTCATAAATGGGGACACAGATCATTTGAATTTCTAGAGGCAGAACAAGCTGGACAGCGGGGTGCATATGTTGCACAACCAGAAGAAGCAACGACACCTCCCCAAGAAGCAGAAAATGCTCCAGAGACAGGGGAAGCCCTGGTGCTTCACAAGGTATTGTTAAAACCAGTCAAGGAGGTCACTGAACAGACACAATGGAAGGCTTTGTTTAGAACAGTTTCTAAGTCTCGAGGTAAGTGTTGTAAGTTAATTATTGACAGCGGTAGTACTGATAACTTAGTGTCTACAGAGATGGTAGAAAAGTTGGAGTTGAAGTGCTTGAAACATCCTAACACGTACAGAGTCTCATGGCTGCAAAAAGGCCATCAGTTGCTGGTGGATGAACAGTGCAAGGTGGAGCTTCAAATAGGCAGATATAAGGATAAAGTCGTTTGTGACATCATGCTGATGGATGCATGTCACATACTGCTAGGTAGGCCTTGGCAGTACGACAGGAAAGTAATACACGATGGATTGACGAACTACTATAAGTTTGTTAAGGATGGAATCAAGCATACGCTTGTGCCCATCAAGGAAGAAGGGATAACAGGGACAAGTGAACCAAGAGCATTGTTGGTTAGTGGAAAACAGTTTCTGAGACAAGTTGAGGGCAGTGAGATGGGTTATGCAGTTGTAAAGAAAGCAAGGACAGTGTTTTTGCATACGGAGGTATTAGATTTACCTATATAAATCCAACAGATGTTGTAGGAGTTTACAGATATGGTGGTGGATGACTTGCTAGACAAATTACCCCCCAAAAGAAGCATAAGTCATCATATTGACTTCATACCTGGAGCCAGTTTGCCGAACAAAGCGGCATACTGAATGAACCCCAAGGACAATGAAGAGATTAGAAATCAGGTGCAAGAATTGTTAGACAAGGGATTGATAAGAGAAAGTTTGAGCCCTTGTGCAGTCCCAACAGTTCTCACCCCCAAGAAGGGAGGAGAGTGGTGGATGTGCATGGACTCAAGGGCCATAAACAAAATCACCATCCGATACAGGTTTCTGTTACCACGGATGGATGACATGATGGATTGTTTAAGTGGGGCAACATATTTCTCTAAGATAGAATTGAAGAGAGGGTACCATCAGATTCAGATACGAGAGGGGGACGAATGGAAGACAACCTTTAAGACGAATGAGGGGCTGTACGAATGGCTAGTCATGCCATTTGGATTGAGCAATGCGCCCAGTACATTTATGAGGTTAATGAATGAGACGCTGAAGGAGTATATCAGGAAATTTGTGATTGTATACCTGGACGACATACTAATTTTCAGCAGGACAAGGGAAGAACACCTTCAACATGTATGGAAGGTGCTGGAAAAATTACAGCAGAATAAACTGCTAATAAACTTGAAGAAATGTACCTTTCTGCAGAAGGAATTGGTTTATTTGGGCTTTGTAATAGCAGAAAGAACTGAAGATGGATTTGGAGAAGGTGGTGGCGATAGTTAATTGGCCATCTCCGAAAAATTTATTCGAGGTATGTAGCTTTCATGGACTAGCGAGTTTTTACTGGAAATTCTTAAGGAATTTTAGCGAAATTTGTGCACCTATGTTGGACACCATTAAAAAGTCCAGTCAACCTTTTCGATGGACAGATGCAGCGGAGAGAAGTTTCCAGTTATTAAAGAGGAAAATTACTGAAAGGCCGATCCTGAGATTGCGAGATTTCAAGAAGCTTTTTCAAGTTCGTTGTGATGTTAGCGGGATGGCTTGGAGCTGTACTCAGCTAGGAGGATAAGCCTCTAGCATTTTTCAGCGAGAAGCTGAATGAAATTCAACATAAATATTCATCGTATGATAAGGAGTTCTCTGCTGTTATACAGGCATTGAAACATTGGAGGCATTATCTGTTGGGAAACGAATTTGTGCTGTTCTCGAATAATTCTGCACTACAGTATGTAATGCAGTAGCACAAGGTGAACCAAAAACATGCCAAATGGGTGGAGTATTTTCAGAGTTTCAACTTCGTATTGAAACATATTAGCGGGCAAGCCAACAAGGTGGCGGATGCACTAAGTAGGAAAGCTTTACTTCTGCAAGAAATTACTGTGCAAGTGCTGGGTTTTGAGCACTTAAAAGACTTATACCAGACTGATACAGATTTTAAGAAGGCCTACGAGGCATGTCAAAATCCCTTGGTGAGAGATAACAGTCCATGGTTGGATTACAACTTACAGGAGAAACTGCTGTTTAAGGGAGGGCAGCTATGCATACCTAACTGCTTGATGAGAGAGAATATTATTCAGGAGAAGCATAGTGGAGGTTTGGACGGACATTTCGGCATGGAAAAGACACTCAAGAAGCTCAGTCATTTCTACTTTTGGCCAAAGATGCGGAGGGATGTGTAGCGATTTGTGGCCAGATGTAAAGTGTGCGAGTTGGCGAAGGGTCACAGTCAAAACACGGGACAGTACACACCATTACCTATTCCAGGTAGATCGTGGGATTCAATCAGCTTAGACTTCATCTTAGGTCTACCTAAGACACAGAGATGTTACGACTCGGTGATGGTGGTAGTGGACAGATTCTTGAAAATGGCACATTTCATCCCTTACAGGAAAACCAGTGATGCCACTCACGTGGCCCACTTGTTTTTCACAGAGATTGTCAGGTTACATGGGTTGCCTAGGTCTATTCTATTAGACAGGGATGTGAAGTTTACAAGACACTTTTGGCGTACCTTGTGGAAGAAAATGGATACACAGTTGAGTTATAGTTCTGCTTATCATCTGCAAACGGACAGACAAACAGAAGTTGTAAACAAGAGTCTAGGAAACCTGCTACGAAGTCTGGTTGGAGAGAATTCATGGATGTGGGATCGAGTGCTGGCACAGGTAGAGTTTGCTTATAACGACTCGCCTAACCGCAACATAGGCTTCAACCCTTTTCAAATCCTGTACAGCATGCATCCTCGCAGAGTGCATGAGTTGCGGGATCTTGGACTGCAAGAAAGGTGAAGCGCAGATGAAGAAGATTTCGCTAACGCGATGAGGGATTTGCATGAATAGGTAAAAATCAAATTACAGGACAGCAGCCTAAAGTATAAACAACAAGCATATTTGAAGAGAAGGGAAGTACAATTTAATGTGGGAGATGAAGTCCTCGTGCATTTGCGCAAGGAATGCTTCCCTAAGGGTACATACAATAAATTAAAGTATAAGAAGATAGGACGCTGCAAAGTCCTTCGGAAATTTTTGGCAAATGCCTATGAGATACAGTTGCCACCTGGAATAGGCATTTCACCTATCTTTAATGTAGCAGACCTGTTTCCCTATGTGGTTGACCCAAAGGAGAAGGAAGAAGATGGAACCACGTGGCCTACACAGAATACCCAGGATGGAGGAGAAGCTTGGATGAGACAAATGCCTTACGTTCAGCCTCCTGAGATCGAGCGCATTCTCGACACTCAGGTGGCCAAATGAAATCAGCGGAAGGAGTATCTGCAATACCTGGTCAAGTGGAAGAACCATCCTATTGAGGACAGTTCGTGGCTTGATGCCAGGCAGATTGAGCAGACAGGTTCTTCAGTTGAGGAGCTCATGGACCGGAGTCATGATTGTTTTTGCCCGGGAGCTTGATGTAGGAGCATCCAACTCAGGCACCATGACCGGGTGTCGGTCTCTGCCAGGTAAAAAAGTTGAGTTTACTTTTATTCGTCTTTATGTTAGTTGACAGAATAGTAGGTAGGACTTTTATTCTTATTTTAATTTTTAACTTAGTTAAGGGTAGTTGATCAGTTAGGGTTATTTGTTTGTCTGTTGTTAACAAGTCAGGGATTAATGATTATCCTTTTATTTTAAAAGGAAAAAGACAAATGTATCTGAAGGGAAAATCTTGTCATAAGATAAAACGAATGACTAATAACAAAGTAACTGTAAAAGTCTGTAACTGAAAAGCAACTGTACAGTTTCATTAACAGGAATAAGGAACCTATAAATGTAACAGGACAAATCATGTAAGGGGTTCAGTTCAGTACCTCTCACACTCAAATAATAGCAAGAACAGAGAAATTAAGTTTTGTCCATTTGTATGTCTACTGTAATTCATTATGTTTTCCGATTGATGACTATCTGAGCATACAACTAACCATATACAGATTCTTGAAAATAAATTCTTTTTGTTTCCTGAGAGAAAGAACCAATTCTCATAGCGAGACCGAAGAGAAGATACAATACGAGGGTTTGTAATTCATTCGAAGCAAACAACGAAGATAAACTAGGAGTAATACAACCAGGATTCAGTACAGGCCAAACACCCACAGGCCGGGCGAAAGTTTCCATAATACATTTTAATTGACAACCATATAAAATTGCCAGCATAACTACAGGGTTCGTGTACATTTATATATCATATCTCAAGCAAATTGAAGAAGCATAACAACAGTTCTGGCTATGAATTCAAAGCAAACAAACAATGAACGTTATTAAGGTAAAACAAAGCTAATATTATTACATCTCCCTATTGTGCCCTACAACAACCCCCCATTTCATATCATTATTATCCCAAAACCATAATATGAAATGGGTCCCTTTTTTAATTTTGGTTTTAATTGGTATCAATTTAGTTTTATTCAAAAAGGTCTGAAAAAATAAAATAAAGCATTACCAATAAACCTTTTCGAATAAACCAATCAAAAGCCTTACACATGAATGATTAATCTTTTGTCATTGCGATAAAGCAATCGCAAGATCGCATATCGCAATGACAAAGGGGACACAACTTAAGAACCCGTTGGTTTTCTCCGATGCGAAATCGCAATCAGATCGAAGATAATGAACTAGCGCAATAAATCTCTCTTTTTCTCCTCTGCAATGCGATATCGCTATCGGGTATCGACGATAATGAATTGGCGCAATTAAAAACTTCCCTTGTGCTCCGATGCGATGCGATATCGCTATCGGCGATCAGAAATCAACTATGCATGCTTTTAAATTGCCCCACTCGCTACTCTCGACGCGATGTGATATCGCTATCGGCGATCAAGGATTCCAAATGGAACCAATATAATGATTTATGATTTCCCTCGATGCCCGATTACGATAAAGCCAAAAAGCGCAGATTTCAAAGTAAGTCTTAAAGCGGGTTTAATACGATTTATTCGTATTTAAGGCCTTATCTTTCGAAGAGCCATTCATCCGCGCTCAACCGCCAAAACACCCAAGGCACGCTTCAAATAATTCATTCGGCCATTAATCGAATTGACGGGCATTGATAGGATTGACAGGTCTTAACGGCCATTTAATGAAACAGTAAGCCTGAGATCTTTTTACAGATTTTATCCGAGGCCACCTTAAGTCAATCGTTTGCCATGCATTTATCGATATATATCTCAGTCATATTCGATTTACGCTATCATTTTCTGTATTACGTCCATTATCATCTCTGTGCAGAATTCTTCCGAAGTACCAGATTTAAGCAGAATGGAGAAGAAGTCCAAGAAAACCACAATGGCTTCCGCTTCGCCGGCCACAGGGCAACCTGTCGTTGATCCAAGCACTAAAAAGAAAGGGCTAATATTGGACACTACATGCCTAGGACTTTTCAGAACTACTTGGCAAGGCACTTATAATCTGATCGAAGCCGAAGAGCCAAGGGTGACAGCAATACAAGTCTCAGCTGACAGAACTAGCAAATCCGAGGCTAATCTAAGCGATTTAGCCAACTCTTTTCTTCATCGAATAACGGCTCGAGAGAAAATCCTCCCATATACAGATGTGGTTAGATGGGTGATTCAGGAAATTCCGATTACTAACAGAACTTTCAGCACCACAGATGGGAGAATTTTCGGTTCTTTTCGAGCCGATGATTTAAGGCAAATGTATCATTTGCCGGAGGCAGAGAAGAAATATAACATGACATTCCTGGAGAAATTCCGAGCTGAGAATGAGACTGAATCTGAACCCATTCGAGGTTGGAGACAAAATCCAGCAAAGCACAAGCACGAATCTTCGGGTAAGTACTCGGTCGATTCTCTATGCTCTCCCTATTGCTATGCTGGAATAATGAGGTGCAGGTTGTGGGGATTACATGATTCCACCAATTTTACCATAGAAATGGTCCCCTTAATGGAGGTGGCATGTAGTGGTGAAATAATGGATTGGGCAGATATACTGTCCGATAAGTTAGCATCCGCAATTCTTGAGTTTAGATTCGAGTCCCGCGTCACTGAAAGGTTCATTCCCCCATTTTACTACAGTGCCTATGTATTAGATGTCTTGTGTTTTAATTCTGAATTTCCTGTGCTTGGATGGAGGTGGACGTCGCAAGACCCCGCACCTGTTCACATATACCATCAAAAGTTGTGGAAGACCAACTACAAACACCATTTGTATCAAATCTGCAACGACTTCATGTTGCCCATTCATTATTCTATTTTCAATAAGCCTGCCCCTAAAATTTCCTACCAAGCAGGGGTGGATTTAACTTCCATAGGGAGTTGGTTCGGAGAGGAAAAGTTCACTTATATCAGATTTTTTAGCAGTCAATATAAACCCCACGTTCTTCCTCTATACATCCTTAATAAACTACTGGCCAGGGAAATAGCCTATCAGATCATCGCCGATGGGGTTACATAAACTCTGAAGAAAGCTAAGAAGCACGTCTGGCCCTCTTTTCCTTTGAGAATTGGTATCTACACTCTACATGATTTCAAACATGCAGAGAAAGAAGCTGAGAAAATAAATTCACTAACCCTGGCAACTCTACCAAGCAGGCGATTCGATCCAAACAAAGTCGCCTATAATGCACTCGAACAGGCTAAATTGACCAAGTTCGAGCATAAAGAAGACATATTTGAGGACTTGTTCGCATCGGCCGAGTCAATTTATCAAGTTAAATCGCTCGCCATAATTGAATACAAAGATGAAGGGCTAGTCGAATTTAACAGACTTAGAGAGCAGAGGTTGCAAACTCTGCCTCTAGACCTGTTAGCGACGACTCCAACAACATAATCAAGCGAGCGTGAGCAGCGACTTGATAAAGAACCTCCTATTGCATCAAAGCAACAGGAGGAAGTGCATAAGCAAAGACAAGAAGAGACCCAGGCGAAAGAGCAAGAACAGAGCAGTAAGATACACAGATTGATCCGAAATTGCTCCAGGAATGGCAGCAATTTAATTCGATTATCGGCAATCTGGAATGCTCTAAAGATGAAGAGACTTCAAAAGAAGTCAATACACAAGAGGCGACTTCAAAGCAGGTTTCAGGTGAAACCAACGACCCAAACAAATCAAAAGAAACGGAAATAATCCCGAAGGATCCTTCCGGCGAAGTCATTTTGCAGGTTGAAGAGATTCCTCCCTTGGACGTCTTCTATAGCCCAAGGCATAAAGCTGTAGCGAAACGACAGAGGAAGAGGAGAAGGACTGATCAACCTTCTTTATTCCCAGAACAAACAGTAATGGGCAATGTGCTATGGAAAGAGGAATTTGATCCCTCTGATGATTTGACAAAGCTATTGCAATATGCTGGAGCTTATTCAGCAGCGACAATAGACAAAGCATCGGAGGTGAGCAGTTTATTGAAGACAAAAGATCAGGATATCTTTTCGCTACAGGCACAATTATCGGAAGCGCAGCAAAAGGCAAAGCAGGCCGAACATCAATTGCTAGTACAACAACAAATAAACAATCAGCTGACTAACCAATTTCAGGAAGAAAAACAGAGGATTGACGACAGTGCAGTCCAAAAGCAAAAGGAGCTATTGGAAGCATTGGTGCAACTAAAAGCATCAACTGAGCAAATGTTGAAATCCAAAGATGAGCAGATTGTTCAATTATCAGCTCAACTTGAGCAAACAAAGAAGCTCCCCCAGATAAATGAGTTTAAAGCAGAGGCATTTCAATTAAACAAAGGATTGATAAATCAGATGAAGCTTTTGTGTTAGCAAATCACCCAGGCAGAACCATTGTGCGACTTAGTGGCATCCATAAGTGAAAAAGTAGAAAAGGCAAGGACAGATTTGGATCAAGCCGAAGAAACATTAAGAAATTTTCTGGAATGGCAAGATTCTGGTTAGGGACAGGCAGCTAACCTACCAAGGATCCTAGAATCGCACAAAGAAATATTATTTACAGAATGGCAATCTCAGTTAATGAAGGCAGAAAGAGCGATTTTAAGATGCAAGACGACCACTAGTAATTTGGTTGAATTGGTTAATAATACTCTTTACTTGTCTAACATGATTTCTCAATGTACTCCAGGCCAATTAACAACAACGAAGATGTTGGAGCAGTCATGTTACCTAGAGCTGGAGAAAAATGGAAGGTTAATTGTGGGAATCAACAGTTTGACATGGGATGCCTATTGGTTCTTTTTAGTGAAGCCACACAGCCAAAGAGCCGCCCTCAAATGCCTCACAGATGCGATCAGGTATATTATCCCCGATATTCAGGATGCCACCTTTGCTGCCCAACTTAGCTCTCGCCTCAACAGACCACTCGAAGTGGAGCCAATGCTTGCGATAAGCCAGCTCAGGTTTAAAGGCAAACAATCTGAGTGATGATTCACATCGCCGACTGCCAGATCACTGCCAAGAAGATATGTTACACTAAAATTTGTGACCATGACTATTTGCAGTTAGTATGGCTCCATCAACAGTCATACTATCCTCCTTGGCAAGCCTCATACCTCTGCTCTCCATGTCAAACTTCAAGAAAGAGAGAAAGGCTTTAAAAACATGTTTATCTCTGGGTACGCAGTTTCTCTCTACCTTACCTGCGTGTACGCATCCCAAGTTCACAATATCTGCGTACCTGTACGCTCTGTATGTAAAGGGTGCGTACTCCTGTAAAGGTCAAAAGGCGCGAGTTTCATCTTAAAAAAGTTACTTGTGGTCATTTCTAGAGCATTCTAGAAGATTGTTTGACGTGTATTGAGCGCCTCCAGATGGTTCATGCATCCCTATGAAAGAGGAACTTATCCCATCAAGAGAGGAGCTACCCCATCCAAAAGAGGGGCTTATCCCATTGATGTTGGACCTGAATAACTTCCTCTAGAATATTATAAATACAGGCATTGGGCCAGAGGAGGGGAGGTTGAAAGCTGAACATTCCAAAGGGTAGATGCTGCTGGAATTAGGACTTCCTTGTAGAAGCTTGTGAGGAGAGATTACCATCCTTTCTTGTTTCATTTGGAAGTGGGTGAGCTTATCAAAGTAAAGAAAACTCTTGCTGGACCCTGGGAGGAACTTGCACAACACCAAGGCTCAGGTTGTAATGGTTTCTTTTGTTTCCTATTAATACAAATAAGTCCATTCTTCTCAACAATTTGTTATTAATGAGTTGTTTCATATACTCCTTGGTCTGTATGTTGAATATGTTTTATTTTATGAGATATTCAGGTGCTATGTAATCGTTTGATTGTTAGTGAATGCAGGTTTCGAAGTGAAGGAGGAGCTCATCCGGATCGACGAGGCTGGACTACTACAACAGCGTTGGACTACAGGTAGGATCTAAACACTTGATTTCTTGTATGGTAAATGCATGTTTAGAGAAGGATTGCTCTTAATTGTCTTGTTTGTCACTAGAAAGCCCTTAGCTTCTAGGGAGGTTGGTTTTGTCCGCAAGATTAACTCTTTCCGCATGACAAATTGGCGACTCCACTGGGGACTCCACTGATGTGAATGATTTTTCCTTTGTGTGACACTTTGATCTGTAAAGAGTCATTTCTTTTTTGGTTTTTGGCTGTTTGACTGTGTATTTGGGTGGGCTAGCTTAGAGTTAAGTTAGATTTTAGTTTTTCTTGATTTTTCAGTAGTACGCACCTTCTAAGTTGAGCACAGTGCGTACCTGTACGCACTGCAGCTTTGTACATAGAGCGTGCACGCACCT
>APFE031418099.1:61372-102383 GCA_000404065.3 Pinus taeda | reverse complement strand
TTAATTGTCTTGTTTGTCACTAGAAAGCCTTTAGCTTCTAGGGAGGTTGGTTTTGTCCGCAAGATTAACTCTTTCCACATGACAAGATAGTTATTGTTAATTGATACCAATTAAGTAGGATTTTGTTTTTATAGATTTTTTTAGTTTAGTAGTATTTATAGACCCTTTCATGCATTTAGAAAGGGTCGTAAAGTTTTGTATATGACTTAAACCCTGAAGTTGCACTATTGTACTTCAAGGATATTCTTTTATGAAACTGGACCAATCATTCCGATTTTGATAAGGAAACTTTTATACAAATGTGCACTACTGTCTTTGTTTGAAAGCATTTCTGCGTTGAAGGAAGAATTTCAAATAGTGATTGATATTGGGATTGATTAGCAGCTCATATGGTACTATTATCTATGTCTGGACTCATTCTTGTTATATGAATTGTCATTTGATCACTTTTGCTATTATCGCATATATATATGTGTTTTAACAGCATCCTTTATGCATTCCACTATTGGCTGTTTATAGTATGCTTTTCTTCCAATCATGTATGTATCGATGATATAAATGGTAAGTGCAGTAATCTTCTGTTAATCAATTTGTTTAACGATTTAGATGAAGTAATATTTGAATGAATAAATATCTATGTTTATTTTACAGAGTCATCTACATTCCTGTCAATAGACAAAGATCATTAAACGCTACATTTACAAAGAATAATTATTCCCAGGATTAGTATTAGTTCTCTTATTTTGTTGATAGATTAAGTTATTCGCCTATCATTAGAACAGACAACCCATCACTCATCCACCCCTTTTATTCATTATCGGGAAACTGGTCCCATTATATCCAGTCAGAGCCACCATCCCAAATAGAAAAGGAGCTGTATTAAGGTCTGGACCAGGTGGTTATCCCCCAATGTTGTTGCAGCGATTTTCGAGGCATCAACACTCCCTGAAGAATTTTCCTTTCAAAAATTGCAAATTCCAACGTATCACAATTACATAACAAAACTGTAAAAACAAAGCCATGAACGCTCAAACCATGAATGATAAACCCTAGGTGAGGGTTTCAACCACATATTCTTACACAGCATAGACACGTAGACCCTTAAATGACAAACCCTAGGTGAGGGTTTCGGCAGAAAATTGCAACTATAAACAGAATATTGCAGTCAAGACATAGTGGAAGCCCAAAATTCCAAGTAGCAGAGCATCGCTCACAGGGTGAGCCGTTCGACAAGAAACATGAGTGACAAACCCATACAAATCGAAGGTGAAGTTAAAGACTAGAACGGACACTAAAAGAAATTTGAAGAGGCAGAGCCTACCGGACAAGACCGGGGCGTATATGGCCAAATCATCCAACTGCAAACCCTTAACACTTGCACAGTCATGATACATAGGTGTTAGAGCATAAATTGTAACAGAAGTGAAATATAGAGCTGGAAAGGGAAACAAAACAATGAAATTTGCATTTGTCTTACCTGAGAGTTTGCAGTGAGACCCAAGACCGGCATTCCACCAACAACGCCGACTGACTGTGGAGATGGAGGAGCAGACCAGGTCAGAGACTATGGAAAAAGACCCATAAATTAAAACAGAGAAAGAGGAATTACTCATGTATTAAGCCGAGAACGAAAGAAAGCCATCGAGCTAAACCCATGACAGAAGGAAAATGAAACACAACAGAGGTCACTTACCCAGACAGCTACAGGGCAAACCACAACTGTTAACGAACCAAGGATTAAAGACAATCACATTCATAGCAAAGAACAATCAGAGGCACGCCTAAGACTCACAACATTTCTACCCACAAAAACCTTGCAGAGTATTGTGGAGCAAACCCTCGACAAGCCAACAACTAATGACCAAAAAGAACAAAGAGCAAAGGGATCAAGCATAGGGTTGAGCGGGAAATACAAACTCCAAGGCAAGTACCCCTTTCATTATTGCATAATTGAATGCCATATAAATCAAAACCCAAAATATCCAATGGTGTTTTCATCCACGTGTAATCACCACTGAACGATTTAATCAAATAGATAAACATTACATAATCATTCAAATTACGATAGATTGTAAAGTGTTGGGCTAGTCCCATCACTTTTCCATACACTAGCTGATATTTTTCCAAGTAATTCCATATGCCTAGAGTGCTTCATTGAGCTTATCTACCCAGTCATTCCTATTTGTTGCCACTGTTTTTGTCATGATCCCTTCTAGTGTTTTGTTTGTAGATTCCACTTGGCCATTGGCCTGTGGATGGTAGGGTGTGCTCTGTCTGTGCTTGATTTTGTACTTATCAATAATTTCTTGAACCAGTCTTGATGTGAATTGAGTCCCTTGGTCAGTTACTATCTCTCTATGTACTCCATATCTAACAAAGATTTCTTCAAAAAGGAAATTGACTATTGTTTGTTCAGTTGCCCTTGCAAGTTCCTTTGATTCAGCCCATTTAGTCACATAATCTGTACATACAAGAATGTACTTCTTACCTTTGGATGGTGGATTGATGGTTCCGATGAAGTCGAGAGCCCATTTTTCAAATGGCTCTAGATGCACTTGTGGCTGTAGTGGCATCTCATCGGAGGTGGTTGGTTTGTCCATGCGTTGACCACTGTCACAACTTCTTACATACTTATTTGAATATTTGAAACACTTACCTTGTACTTATCATCAAGCCATAAGTTTTGTGTTACTATTGGGGCTTGTGCTGATGAGTACAAGGTAAGTTGTTTTCTCTCCGTGATTCTAGAAATGATCATGTTACCAGATCTACATCCAATGAATGCATCGACAGTTTCCAACCATGGTTTGCTAAGTATGAGTGGATGACCTCCTAAGTTTGACTTTGGCTGGAGTACTAAGAAATCAACTGGATACTCCCAAGAGTCCAGTGAAACAATTATATCCTCTAGTACCCCCTCAGGATTGACTTTAGAGCGATCTGCTAATTCCAAAACAATTGGGGTTGACCGTAAATTTGTTAGCTGCAAAGTTTTCACTGTGTCCAATGTCATAAAATTTATTGTAGCTCCTAAATCAATCAGAGTGTTTGGAATTGAAATTTTGTTGATAATTGCTGTGACTCTAGGTATGCCTGGGTCAACATATTTTTCCATGGAAATGGCATTCGATATCAAGCCAGTTAAATTGCCAATGACATGTATTGTTTGTGGATCAAATCTTTTCTTTGCAGGCTTTCTGAGACAGAGCTCTTTAATGGATTTGGTATAAATCAGGATATCCTTGATTGCCTGGAGTAATGGCATTTTGGCATACACATTTCTCAATTCATCAAGAACATCAAATTGTGGCAATGGTGTGGGTAATTTTGGTTGAAGTAATCATTCCAGAAATGGAGGTGGTTGTAGTGTTTTGATTTTTTGACCCTATTCTAGATTGTTTTGTGTTGGGTCACTTTGTTTGCCACGTGGTTGGTTTTCTTGTTGATCATTTTGATTCTCTTTTTGTGACTATGTTTGAGCATGTGGAGGTTCTTTTTTGTAGAGTTCGACTTGACCTTAGTTCAATGTTTTGCAGTGGTAGAGTTGGGTACAATGGTTCCTCATCTATGCTGTAAGCTGGTCTATCTATTTGGTTGTTTGGGTTAGCTATGGGTTGAGCTGGTAGCTGTGTGGGTCTAGGAGGTTGGTTGGATGGTAGTTATAGCTGAGGTGAATTTATTTGTGGAGGAGCAAGTAAATTTTGTTGAGGATTCTACTGTTGATAAGCTACTAGTTGCTGAGGGTATCGTTGTGGATATGGCTGAGAGTATTGTGACTAATAGTGTTGGGGATATGGCTGAGCAAATGGTTGCTGATATTGTTGAGGTTGTCGTTGAATAAATTGTTGAGGAAAAGAATATCCTTCCATCCTTGTTGTGGGTATGTTTGTTGTTGTGGATTAAACCAATTTTGCCAAGGCATATGAACATTCCAAGAATTTGAACATGCATGTTATAATTTGCTAAATTTGGATTTTTATACATACCTAGAGGTCTTGGCTACCATGGCCTTCTAAATCCCATGAAATACATGTTCTCCATTTTTGCATTGGCTTCCAAATTGTGATTCTGCAAAATTTTCATCTTTGTGCAATCCTTAGTGTCATGATTTTTTGTACAAAACCCACAGATTTGCACATTATCTAAAGGACATTCTTTCAAAGCATGTTTTCATTTGCATTTGGGACAGAATATAGATAATTCTTGCTCTTGTTCATCTTGTCTTTTCTTTGTTTTCAAAATGTCTATTTGGGTCCCCAAACTACTTAGAAGGTTTGTTTTCAAATATTCAAATAGATTTCCTAGTTCAACTCTAGTAATATCTCCTGTAGAAGATTTTGTGATTTTTGATGTCATGGCTCTTTTTCCATTTCTTGCCCTACCTAGAGTACTTTTGACACAAGTCAGGAATCTCCTCGAAAGGTAAATTAGAAATGTCCCCATTACCCATGAGATTGAGGTCATCTAGATACTCATCCCGGATGTCTTTAAGAAAGATTGTTCGAATAAGATCAATAGACATGGTTCTATGTTTTGATTTTCATAGATTATATGAGAATCTTTCCAAATATTCCTCTAAGGTCTCATCTTCTTGTTGATTCATTCTAAAGATGTCATCTTTAGAATCTTTTGATCGATAGTAAGGTTGATACTTTTTCAAAAATATCTTTCTCATGTCATCCCAATCAGTGATTGAATGTTCACATAATCCCATGAACTACCTAAGTACTGTTTCTTTTAAGGTAGCAGGAAAAAGTCAAAGTCTATGTGCATCATCGGTATATCCATAGGTTCGGCATACTATGTCAAATTCAAACAAAAATGAGTCCGGGTCTTCGGATGCCATACCATAGAAGTTTGGTAATACAGATGGCGGTATATTCTTCATTTTAATTTCCTCATCCATATACTCTCCTCTATCTTGAATTGGAAATTTAAATGTGGGTTCCTCTGTTTTTGGTGGATTGGATTTCCTCCAAACAGATTATCATTTCCATGTTTTTCTTCATTCTCCCTTTTTCTTCTCCTTTCTTCCATTTGTCTCTCATACTCTCTTAGTTGTAAGAAGAACTTCGGCGTAAATCACATGTAGAAAGACCTTTGTCGACACATTTCGAACCAACCAGTGTGGTTCATTGTCAGGACAAGTTGTCCTAATGATGAACCACACTGGTTGGTTCGAAACGCGTCGACAAAGGTCTGTCTACATGTGATTTATGCCGAAGTTCTTCTTACAACTATTATGGATCACAGAAGCCTCAATTCAACAATTGACTCTCTTAGTTGTTCATGAGTAGGTCCTCTGGATCCTCCGTCTTCAGCCATTGTAATTTGTGATTTGTCTAAGGTTTCTATCTCATTTTTCTGTTTTAGTTCTTGAGGGAAAATTTGTTCAAAGATAGGTTGTTGGATTTTTGTACTACTTTCTTTTGATTTCCCTATTGTATAAATCTCAGGTATATATCTTTTCTTTTCCTCATGAGCTAGTAGGATTTGTCTTTCAATGAGAGTAAGTCTTTGGTCTGATCTTTGTTTTTCCTCAAGTTTTTCCACAGTAACTTTTCCAGTTGGTGTTGTGTAGTCAATATTTTCCAATGGTTATGCTTCTAATGGTGGATTAGTTGTTGGTTTGGGGGTTTTTGTGAATCTCCCTTTCTCATCCCTAAACCTAGACATAAATAAACATGACTGGAATTTAAATTGAAATATATGTTTTTGTTGTTTTGTTGATTTTAAGGTTTTTTTTTTTTTTTTTTAGTTGCACCTCAAAATTTTTGGTCTCTACTTACTAAGGTAAGTTAAGCACTTAATTCCTTTATCAACCTGGGAACGTACACTTAGAGGTGCTCATCTAAAGTATATAGATCTAGAAGGATCTAAATTTCTAATGACAGGCTAGTGAAATGAAATTAACAATGCTCTCTTACAAGAGGTCCTTCATTGTCTTTTCAATCACTCAAGAATCAATCTAGATAAAACAAATCTTATGAAATTTTGATTGCCTAGGTAAAAAGAATAATGTATTAATGACTAGTTAAAAATATATCATTCCCTTAGAAGAATATTTCTCAATAGAACTTTTCTCAATCATAACAATCCAGAGTAATTTCAATAACTAACTAAATCAAACAGTGAATAAGATGAGTGATGTTGCAAACCAATAACAATTGAATATTTTTACAAGAATCACTTATCAAACTGCAAATTGAATTTAACAATTATAATTTGAATCACTTGGAAATCAAACCATGAACTATCTTTAAAGTTAAAGCCAATAAGCGAATATGGAAATCGTATGACATCAAGCATATATTATATATATAAAATATATAATATATATATAATATCCAATAAATAATTTCAAGATAAAGAATTGGTTGAATCCTTTTACAAGGTTCTTTTCACAACGAATGCAAATCCTTTCCAATTGATAACTTAATAACATAACCTTTCCTACATCACATAAAATAACTTCTAACTTTCAAATCTAAATATGCAACTAGTAAGGAAACTTGAAAACAGAGTGTACCAGCGTAGTGATGAGGGCCCTTCAACATTTCACAAGCACACTGAAAAAAACGATTCAGAAGAGTATGACTATTGGATCTGGAAACATAAACTCGATAATGAAGTTTGTAGTAAATCTTGATATTAAAAATGCACAAACTATACTTTCATATGTTCACAATCTAGCTAGAAAACATAGTCTTCTCCCATAGGTTATTTATCATGAATCCTATAACAAAAGAAGCTATTCATCCTCCATATTATCCTAACAGAATTCTATTAATTACATCCAAGAAGGTCGAAATTGAATCAGTTCCTTCATTTATGCAAAAATTCTCAAAATAGAAATTATTTTCTTCACAAAATCTGGAAATTATGCTTAAGTGGCTGGGTTTGACCAGCGTTGAGCAGACACTTATTTCTTTCAAAACCAAAAGTGGATAGGTAATCCACCATCTATGTACATTTTACTTCATGCCCACAATCTTCAAATTTGCTCACCTGCTATGCAACATGTCAAACAATGGAGCATTTACAGGAAGTCACAACTTCTTGTAATTTTCTGAAAAATGTCATTTTTAACATAATAATATCAAAAATTAGTTTCAAGCTAAAAATAATGATAATGACATCATATCATTTTGTTTCTAAGGATTATAGCTGGAATATGAAGTTTAAATGGTAAAAAATGATAATCAAAAGAGGATTTTAAGTGGAATGGACAGTCATAATTTGATACCAACGCCACTCAATCACTCAAGATAACGCCAATTGACAACATACATAATGAACTTATATTAATTTCTTTATGAATTATGTTATTTTCACAATAACGATTTTGAAGTAGCAAAGCTAGAACATGAACAAATTGGGAAATGAAACTATAAGAGAAAATATCTCCCATACACAAATCCTTGGATCTACAAACAATGGCTCCACTTCTTTTATTGAACTAGGGTGAAGATCTTCATTAATTATTTGAGACAATATTACCATTAAATGTTAAATTTAATTATTTCTATTATTTGTGTTACTACTCCCATGTCTTCCCAAGGTAATACTTATAATAAAAATTAAGACTCCAAAATTCTCAAATTTCACCTTATTATAAAAAAAATATTGAAATATGACAATGTTGCTAATCAAATCCATTTTCACAAGTGGATGCTATTATTAATTTATCATTAATCTTATGATTTGTAGGCATTCTTTATGACTCTCAAAAGGATGATCTAGAGTAGTCCCAAATCCAGTTAGAATTTTTTTCATGTGCATTTTTTTCTTATCTATTTGATTCCATTTTACTTTGTAACATTCATCTTATTATCACTCTAATTAAGATGCACATATATCTCCTAACCACCACTTTTCCTCTAGAACACAATTTGGACAGTCCATGATGGAAAATCGTCTATGAACATCATATCAAGGCACGCATTTTGACATTTGAACACAAGGTAGAGACCAAAGATCCAATCAAAACACAAATTAGCAATATGAATGAGCAAAAGATTAACTCTAATATTGTATATTGGAAGAGTTATTCTAGGCATGTTCATTGTAGAATTACTGATTTAATGCAGTACAATATTCGAAAAAAAATGATAGGTGTCTGATATGATGCTTTCCCACCATTGTTAATGGTTCCTTCTAAATAGAATGTGAAATGCATCTCTCCTACAATCATGGATAATGCAATAGAAATGTTAAGGGTTTCATTAAGCACATGGATAGTGGGAAATAATTTCTACACTTCATCACATATAATTACACTTTTTTAACTATATCACTATCACCAATTTCATTTGTAATGATAACAAATCTAATGGATTTGGTGTTCTTAGCCATGTCTATATTTTGTCAAAGTCTCTAAAATACCTACAAAGTGACACCAAACACACTTGTCCAACTACTATGATCAAAACATAATTTTTGTGTTCTAATATTTATTATTCCTTGTGTGCATTGTATCCTCTTAATGTAATGAATTCAAAATTTCAAATTTTCAACATTAGTGCCTCTTCTACACTATTCAATTGTTATGGTTGCTCAACAATGTAGCATTGAGTTAATTAATGAACATTAATATATATTGCCACAATTAATACTCATTGTTTGTTTAACTAATTTATGCTATTAAAAAATTCACAGTAAGACATTCATTGAAAATGTTTTGAATGCATTATAATGGTTCATATAGGAACTCCACCCCTTCACTAGTAAACATATCATATATAATCACTATTTCATAAATGGATTTTGCTTATAGATTTTTAAAGGTGCATTTTAGATCATATAATATTAGTTTTGTGTCTCCTATCAAGAAATGTTATCATTTTCGCATCAATTAAATGCATTTCTATATTTATGAAACAAACATATTCCGTAATACACTGTATAATAACAAGCTACATGATAGCGAGTACCTACCGTCTAGTTTAAATATAGCTAAATAAAGTAAAAAAATATTCAGTTTTGGAAAAATAGAAGCCTATATAAGTGCATGCAGAAATCGGAAACCAAAACTAGAAGAAAAATAGGTAAAATTGGAAAAAAAGAGATTAGAAGAGAAAAGGGGGGCTATAATTAATTATACTGAGTCAAAATATACATGTTTTATATTTTTTTAAGATTAGAAATAAATATTTAGGAACATTATTATACCATACCCAAGAGTATATTCAACAGCTTGTATGCCAGATATACCAATAACTTGTGACTTAAAGGTTTGAGGTATTTCAAGGCACATCAAAAACGATCTCTATCCGGAGGGCATTTACCCTTCTAGCCTTATCACCGTAAGCCAACATGTCACTTGTGAAAAATAGAACCCAATTAGATTGGAAGACAAATAGTCCACCCTATCACCCAAGCTATAAACCCTTAGGCATGCTCATGACACTTAACAAATAAATGAAAAAAAAACCTCTTAACACTTCAACTTTATGTGAATCCTCATGCCTAAATGTCACCTTAGGTGGAACGCATATGAGAAATACATATTAAGGCTTTTCCTAATCATTAAAATGAATGGACTCAATGTGAAATACATACATGATGCAATATACACTAACCTAAATTGTTAGTTTGAAGAAAGAAAAGGATGAAGGCTATACCAAAATAAATCAAATATATAGCCATAGTGATTACAGAGTTGAGTGTTTTTAGGTATAAAGTGTAAAACTAAGCATAGTGAGGCAAACAAAACAAACACATATTTAATAAGAAATTTAATTTTGGAAACATTGTATTAAAAGTATATTCATTCATTTTAATTAATTTAACCAAGCTAACTAGAGAATAAGTTGATTGGGACATTTTATAATGGAAGTTAGCATATCAAATGTTATGGGTAAATACTACTAATCCATAAATTAGATATTATGAATAATTTGAGGGTCTAATGATTAAGAACATGCATTTTCTCATAAGAGGTTACTGATTCAAATCTAAAGTGGGGTAGAGTGTGTGCATCTAAAAAGACTTTAATAGTCAAATTATTACATGGAGAAAGATAGTTGTGTCCTAAACTAAAGACTTTGATACACCAATTCGATGTAGAATTTCATGATGACCTTAAAATTAAATTATTCTTCTTATTATTTAAAAAAAAAAATTGAAATTAAACTAATTACTCTTTAACAAAATCAAAATTAAATTTAACATCAAAATATTAATTAACAAACAAAATAAAGAAAAAAAAAAAAAACCCTTAACAAATAAATATCCACTCCAACTCAATAAAAAGAGATGCATCAAGATTGGGACTTATGACTTCTTATACTTTGTCTCCTTACATTACCATATCGTTTTCCTAGACAAGGGGAATCATGTTGGTAATGGTATTAATAATTTATTTTTAAATTAAAAGCTAGAAGTCTTTTGTCAGTGTAAATTATAATTAAAGTGTATGTTATAACTTTTGTGTAGCCATCTTCTATGATGTTGTTTAAGGATGTGACCCTCCTATCATCAACATGTTAACACCTAAATTCTCAATGATGATGGGATGAGCTTGGAAGTTCAGGGATTGTGACAGCTGATGATGACATGGTGAGTCTTGCACTCCTCAGGCTTCCTAAGAGCTGGCATAGCTACCAGGACTCGGTTCATGGAAGAGAGAAACTGCCAAATTGAGAACGACTTTGGTTAGATTTGATGCAGGAGGGGATAAGAAGAAGCACCAAAGATGGTTCTTCATCTATGGAGGATGAAGAAAACTGTGCCTTAGCGAGTAAGGCGAAGAAGGGGAAGGAGAAGGTTTCTCTTTTCGAATCCAGTTCTTCCATGGTGGGAAGAAGTTTGACAAATCGAAAGTGTGATGCTTTTGTTGTCATGAGGTGGACCATTTTGTTACAAATTGTCCACTGAGGAAATCCAAGAAGGGATCCGGGAAGGATCTGAGTGTGAGGCACTTGCTTCACAGTTCGAGTTGGATTTCACACTCTTCGCATGCATGGTTTCATCCATGGTGGGAAGTGGTTGGTTTCTTGACAGTGGAGCTTCTTTCCACATGACCGATGACAAGAGTTTGTTCAGTACTTTGGAGGAGAAATATCTCCAGATACTCATAGTGATGGGTAATGATGAAAAGTATAGTATCTCAGGTGTAGGCACGGTTATTTTTCAGAGGGAGCATGGAGCTCGCCTTACCTTGACCAATGTCAAGTATTTACCAGGACTGAAGAGAAGCTTGGTGCCGATCGTGATGCTGGAAGACAGAGGCTACAATGTAGTCTTCAGTAAGGGAAATGTTTTCCTTCGACACATCATCACTAGACAGTTGAAGCAGATCGGTTCACAAGTCAAGAACCTATATGCTCTTGAGTTTCAAGATGCATGCAAAGCCTTAAGCAGCAAGGCAATTGATGGAGATTTGGTGGTTGAAAGGGACAGTATATTACCTCTCAACATGCAGCGCCAGACGAAGTCTCAGAAAATTGTGGAGGAGCCACAATTGGTAAAGTAGCTTCAAGAGGTTGTGGAGCAACCACCACTAGAGAAGCGGAGAGGAGATCTAATAGAGAAATCTACTCATGCAGAGACCTCCAGTAGGGGGAAACTTTGAGCCAGGTGGGCTGAGGGATCACATGCAGCTATACCTCCAGGTAGGAGGTGGGGTGATGTGGAGTGATCGTCCCAAGGAGGAGGGGCAAGATCCTTGAGGTACCCAACCTCTTTGATTCGACTTTGCTACAAGTGCCTTGATGAGGAGTAGCAGCAAAACTAATTGATTGGGTAGAGACAGATGCAGATGGAGCGACAGAGAGAGCTACAGTGCAGGGAATCCTAGGACAGCACGGAGCTAGCAGGCTGCAACAATGCGAGAGGCACAAGTGTGTTACACCAGTGCAGGGTAGCACAGATAGGTGTGCAATGGTGCGATATGCATGGAGTTGTTGCAGTAGCGCAGAGGTCAGAAAGGGAGCACTTGTCAACAGAAAGTAGAGCTTCAGCATCAGAGTATGTTTCTAGCTCAACAGAGATGTCAGTTGCGAGTTTTTTTTTTGTTCCGAGAGTTGCTGGAGCAACCACACTTGGTAGAAGTGTTGCATGCAAAATATTCCGAAGGTATAGGATCAGGTTCGAGAGGAAGCCTTTCTTGTTGAGAGGGAGTGTTGAAAATGGCTAAAAGAAATTGCTAAAAATAACAGTCTTGTACCAGTGCTGGATTGGGCAGCAAGGAATGAAAAATGGAAGTGCTAAAAATAGAAGTTCTATTTTTAGCAATTCAATGTGGATTCCTATTTTAGTCAGTCCCTTGAGTAGAAATAGGAAGTAAAATTAAAATTTGATATTAACAACAGTTTGTAAATTAATTAATTAATTTAGTTTGAGTTAATTAGTTAAGGAATTATGAACTTGAAGTCTATGTGAGGACATGCAATAGTTTCTCCTTTGATTGATGGATTTAACCATCAGTTAAAGGATGAGGATGAGTTGTAATATTGAGTTGTAATTAGTTGGCTCACTTAACTAAGTCAAGTCGAGTTAGATTAATTTAACAACATTAAATTAATGAGATTCAGTTTGTTAATGTTTGCATGCATGTAACAACTGGTATTTTTAGATAATTGAAGATTCACTCATGGATAACTCATGCATGTCAGTTCAAACAAAGACCCAGTTGAGATTAGATGGAGGGAGAATGTACTATCAGTTGCGAGGATATTCCTTGTGAATATTCCTTGCATGCAGAAGGAATATTATTCCTTATGGATTGCGTAGTTGGACCTGAGATTACAATAGGTATGATGTGGCCAATTCACACATGTTATGACATTGGACCCCAATCAAAACTGCGCAAGGAAATAGGAGCTTGGAGGACTTGTGGAGCCTATATATATAGGCCTAGATAGTCCATGAGCTACATTATCATAGTAGAGAGAGAGCATGAGATCTTTTGAGCTGATTCTTTTTGTATGTTGTTGAGGATTTCCACTTGATTGATAATACAAAGATGGGGTTTTAGGCTGGTGCTTTCCCCAGGTTATATCTTCTGTGTTATGGTTGATTACTTCTCATTCTCAGTTATATCTGTTGCTCATGTTCAATTAAGCTTCCACAAAGTTTATGGTAGATGTAGATCTAGTATTACGCTTTAGTACATTGCATATATCAGTTTGATGTGCAAGTGAAATTTCTACATGATATCAGTGAGCTAGCTGATTTGTAGAGAAAATTCTACACTTCCATGACAAAGCGACTAGTTGAAGGTATGTCAAGAAGTGTCAATCCTACTAATATATCAATGATGGTTAGAGGAAATTTTATTTTAAATGGGTCAAGTGGTAAGCTCAAAGTTGTGGCGGAGAAAGAGTGTAGTCTATGAGATGCCAGAGTGGGTGAAAGTGCTAATGATGACCAAATGAGACAAACATTAGCGTTGTAATTTTAGTATTTTACTTTGTGATTTTAGTATTATTATTTGTAATGGAAGAGATAATGCTCACAACATAATTTTTTTGTTGATTTGAATTAGGTTGTTAGAGATTGTTGAGATATTCTCTTAACCACAATTTCCCAATTTAGAATTAGTTGGATCTCTCTCTCTCTCTCTCTCTCTATATATATATATATATATAATTGAATATGTGAAAAAATAGTTTATTGTGTGCAATTATGCCTTCATTCAAAATCAAAGTTAACTTGTTTTGTGCAGTCATCTTTATATCAATTATAGGTTTTTGAAATTGGAGGATTTAGTTACAAAGTCAACATTAACTTTTTGGTGAATCTTCAAGTTCAAAAAAATCTGCAATCTAAATAAACTCATATATTTTATGTTGAGGCCCCTTAGTTTAACAGATCATTGGTAAGAAGAGAAATGGTAAATCATTAGAGTTCGAGGTTGAGAACCTCCCAAAGGTGAGTGATTTATTTGAGGAAAAATCACACAGCAAGGAGGTCGAGAAGTGATGGGACCCAACCCCCACTCCAATGTATGACTTAACCCAAAGATTGTTCGGCGTTGATTGTTAATTCGGATTTGGTTTATGATTAGGTTTTTATTCACACTTGTAATCAATAGATTTTTTTCTGTGGTGGTTGCAATCATTTATTGTGGAGTGTAAATGCATCAGCTGATCTATCCTACCTCGATCCTCGTTTCTCGCTAGCTCATTTTGGCAAAACTCTTGGGCATTTTGTCATTTCAACTTTATGTTCTGTAATGCGAGCTCCGCAAGCGTTTCTCTGGTTATGGTCTTTCTCGTTCTGTCTGCGACTGAATGTTGAGCTACAGGCTCTTCTTGTACTGTTAGTGATTATGTTCTATGCTGTGCGGCCCTATCACACGTTCTGGAGGTTGGTTTATTCATTTTTCTTGGCACAATTTATTATTTTTTCTGCTTGGGCACGGAATCGACCACTGGTTGGTCTTGTCTGGTTCTCAAGTGGTACTGTCCTACTGCTTGTTTTCTTTACTATAGTTCTACTATTAAATTTATTTGCTATTGTCTCCACATGCTCAGGTTACAGGCACGGTGGCTCGCTCTACTCTGACTTCTCAGGTAATTCAACTTTCCATGCTTTTCTTCTGCCTTTTCCTGGTTCCAATACTAACAATGTCTGCCCCTTTTGTCTCAGGTAACTTCCGTGTTCTGTGGCTCTATGGCATACGATTTCTTTGTTCAAACACAGTCCCAGGTAATGTTTTGTTCTCCCCTTGCTTGAATTATATCTCTGTTCGTTTTCTTTTGTGCGAGGTTTGACTGACAATTGCCTGTTCTGGCTACGCAGGTCAAGGTTTCGACCTTGGGCGTGAATGGCTTCAACTTTTCGGTTCCCAAACCCTTCATGCTTTTCTGGTAGGCTATGTCACCGTAGACTTGTAGGGCTGTCACTAAGGTTTATAGTTTCTGTTGGCCGCGCCTCAGCGTTCGTTTGTTTGGGTCTTGTTTGTATCGTTATACGACCTGGGCTCACCCTTGTTATGGTTCCAATTTTGTAATTCGTTTTCGTTGATACTTATAGTTGGACACGAGGGTTTTTCGATGTCAAACCCTCGACTAGGGTCTGCTTTGTCTCATGGTCATTACTTCTCTTATTTATTCCAGCAATGTAATATCAAACTCTTAAGTAATAACAATCATATATTTGTTTCTGTTTGGTTGAAAATGAAAAGAAAGGTTTTGAACAGACTGTCATGAATTACCTCTGTTTGGGGTTTTTCCAACCGATGTTCATATTCTTTTTTCTCGTTCAATTGGTTATGCTGTGTTGACTTCTTCTTGCCATGGGCTTGTTCACTGTTTGTCCATTCTTGTCTTGAAAACTTGTATGCATTCGACCTGCCAGTACTCTACTCCTTAAGAGAGGAAAGGTGTAAAGTTGTATGCCTACACTTTGTTTGTCATTTTTGAATTGTTTAAAGATTGAGAAATATAGATACACAGTATGAAGAAAATGTTATAGATGGATGGATAATAAACTTGTTCTCTATCTTTTTATTACTGTATGCAAACTGTTGAACCTTGTCAATGATTTTTGATGTTACATTTATGTAGTTTGTTTACAGTTACTTGAATTGTGTAGTTACTTTTTCAGTTGTAAGTCTTATAGTTACATAACTATTCATGTACTCGGTTCTGCCTATATGGTAAGATTTTACATTGGACATATTTGTCTTTTTCCTTTAAAATGAAAAAACAATTATTAATCTACTAATGATTAAAGACAAACAAATTAATGACCCTAACCGACCAAACTGTCCTTAACTAATACTGAGATTAAACAGTAAAACAAAGTCCTACATCCTACTTTGACAAAATGAACATAAAGATAACCAATATGCTAATATAACTCTCCACCCTAGCAGAGACCAACACTCGATCATGGTGCCCTAGCTGGATGCTCCTGCATCAGGCTCCCAAGGCAAAAAAAAAAAATCATGACTCCGGTCCATGAGCTTCTCGAATGAGGAACCTGCCTGCTCAACTTGCCTAGCATCAAGCCATGAACTGTTCTCAATAGAATGGTTCTTCCACTTGACCAAGTATCGCAGATATTCCTTCCACCAAGTTTGTTTGGCCACCCGAGTGTCAAGGATTCTCTCGATCTCAGGAGGTTGAATGTAAGGCATTTGTCTCATCCAAGTTTCTCCTCCATCCTTGGTATTCCGTGTAGGCAGTGTGGTTCTGTCTTCTTCTTC
Source organism: Pinus taeda (assembly GCA_000404065.3). Lineage (NCBI taxonomy): Eukaryota > Viridiplantae > Streptophyta > Pinopsida > Pinales > Pinaceae > Pinus > Pinus taeda. Next base: position 86,224 of record APFE031418099.1, on the reverse strand, counting down.
TGGGTCAGCAGTGTAAGGAAAGAGGTCTTCCACATTAAAGATGGGTGAAATGCCTATTCCTGGTGGCAGCTATATCTCATAGTCATTCACTGAAAATTTCCAGAGGACTTTGCAGGGACCTATCTTCTTATACTTCAACATATTGTATGCACCTCTAGGGAAGCGTTCCTTGTGCAAATGCACGAGGACTTCATCTCCCACATTGAACTATACTTCCCTTCTTTTCAAATCTGCTTGCTGTTTATACTTTTGGTTGCTGTCCTGCAATTTAATTTTCACCTGTTCATGCAAATCTCTCATCGCGTTAGCGAAATCTTCTCCATCTGCCCTTCGCCTTTCTTGTTGTTTGAGATCTTGCAATTCATGCACTCCGCGAGGATGCATGTCATACAAGATCTGAAACGAACTGCAACCTGTGTTGCGATTGGGTGAGTCGTTATAAGCGAACTCTACTTGGGCAAGCACTCGATCCCACATCTGTGAATTCTCACCAATCAAACTTCGTAGCAGGTTTCCCAGACTTCTCTTTACCACCTCTGTTTGTCCGTCGATTTGCAGGTGATAAGCAGAACTGTAACTCAACTATGTGTCCATCTTCTTCCATAGGGTGCACCAAAAGTGCCTTGTGAACTTCATGTCCCTGTCAGAAAGAATAGACTTAGGCAAACCATGTAGCCTGACAATCTCTATAAAGAACAAGTGGACCACGTGAGTGGCATCACTGGTTTTTCTGCAAGGGATAAAATGCGCCATCTTTGAGAATCTATCCACTACTACCATTATCGAGTCAAAACCCCACTGTGTCCTTGGTAGACCCAAGACGAAGTCCAAGCTGACTAAGTCCCATGATCTACTTGGAACAGGTAATGATGTATACAATCCCATGTTCTGACTGTGACCCTTCGCTAACTAGCACACTTTACATCTGGTCACAAATCGCTGTACATCCCTTCGCATTCTTGGCCAAAAGTAAAAATGACTGAGCTGCTCGAGTGTCTTGTCTATGCCGAAATGTCTGGCTAGAGCTCCAATGTGCTTCTCCCGAATAATGTTCTCTCTCATCGAGCAGTTAGGAATGCATAGTTGTCCTCCTCTAAACAACAATTTCTCTTGCAAGTTGTAGTCCAGCCATGGATTGTTATCTCTCACCAAGGGATTTTGACATGCCTCATAGGCCTCCTTAAAATCTATGTAAATCTGATATAAATCTTTCAAGTGCTCAAAACCCAGCACTTGCACAGTAATCTCTTGCAAAAATAAGGTCCTCCTACTCAATGCATTCGCCACCTTGTTGGCCTGCCTGCTAATATGTTTCAACACAAAGGTGAAACTCTGCAAATATTCCACCCACTTGGCATGTTTGTGGTTCATCTTGTGCTGTTGCATCACACACTGCAGTGTAGCATTATCCGAGAACAACACAACTTCGTTTCCCAGCAAATAGTTTTTCCAATGCTTCAGTGCTTGGACGACAACATAGAACTCCTTGTCGTAGGACGAATATTTCTGCCTGCTTTCATTTAACTTCTCGCTGAAAAATGCAACAGGTTTATACTCTTGGTTGAGTACAACTCCAATAGCCATACCACTAGTATCACATCGAACCTGAAATATCTTTTTAAAATTTGGCAATCTTAGGATCAGTCGCTTTGTGATCTTCTTCTTTAGTAGCTGAAAACTCCTCTCTGCTATATCAGTCCATTAAAAAGGTTGACTGGCCTTTTTAATAGTGTCCAACATAGGTGCACAAATTTCACTAAAATTCCTTATGAATTTCAGGTAAAAACTCGCCAGCCCATGAAAACTACGTACCTCAAATAAGCTTTTCGGGGATGGCCAATTAACTATCGCTGCAATCTTTTCCGGATCCATCTTCAGCTCATTTTCTGCTATTACGAAGCCTAAATAAATCAACTCTTTTTGCAGAAAAGTACACTTTTTCAGATTTATCAGCAGCTTATTTCGCTGCAATTTTTCCAACACTTTTCGAACATGTCGAAGGTGCTCCTCCCTTGTCTCGTTGAAAATTAGTATGTCGTCCAGGTACACTGTCACAAATTTTCCAATGTATTCTTTCAACATTTCATTCATTAACCACATAAATGTACTGGGTGCATTGCTCAATCCGAATGGCATAAGCAGCCATTCATACAGTCCCTCATTAGTCTTGAAGGCTGTCTTCCACTCATCCCCCTCTCGAATTCGGATATGATGATACCCGCTCTTTAAATCTATCTTAGAAAAATATGCTGCCCCACTTAGGCAATCCATCATGTCGTCCATTCGTGGCAGTGGAAACCTGTACCGAATGGTGATTTTGTTGATGGCCCTCGAGTCTATGCACATCCGCCATGCTCCTCCTTTCTTGGGAGTGAGAACCATTGGAACTATGCAAGGGCTCAAGCCCTCCCTTATCAATCCTTTGTCTAGCAGTTCTTGCACCTACTTTCTAATCTCCTCATTGTCCTTGGGGCTCATCCGATATGCTGCCTTATTTGGCAAGCTTGCTCTAAGTATGAAGTCAATATGGTGACTTATGCTTCTTTTGGGCAACAATTTATCTGGCAAATCATCCACCACTATATTCGTAAACTCCTATAACATCTGCTGAATTTCTGGGGGCAAATCTGACACTTTTGTATGCAGCAACATCGTTTTCACTCTTCGTACAACATCATAGCTCACCTCATTGTCCTCAACTTGTTTCAGAAACTATTTTCCACTCATTAACAATACTCTTGTCTCACTTGTCCACGTTGTTTCTTCCTCCTTAATGGGCACAAGTGTGTGCTTGATCCCATCCTTGATAAACTTATAACAATTTTTCTTTTTGTCATGTACCACTTTTCTGTCATATAGCCATGGCCTACCTAGCAATATGTGACATACATCCATCGGCATTATGTCACAAATGACCTTATCCTTATATCTGCTGATATGAAATTCCACTTCACATTGTTCATCTACCAGCAACTGATGGCCTTTTTGCAGCCATGAAACTTTGTAAGAGGTGGGATGTTTCAACCGCTTCAATCCCATCTTTTCCACCATCTCTGTGGTTACCAAGTTATTTGTACTACCGTTGTCAATAATTAGCTTATAACACTTACCGTGTGACTTACAAACCGTCCGAAACAAAGCTTTCCATTGCGTTTGTTCGGTGGTTTCTTTGGTTGGTTTCAACAACACCTTGTTCAAAACCAAGGCTTCCCCTGTTTCTGGAGCATTTTCTGCTTCTTGGGGAGGTGCCTCTGCTTCTTCTGGTTGTGCGACATACACACCCCTCTGTCCAGCTTGGTCTGCCTCAAGACACTAAAATGATCTATGTCCCCACTTATGACACCAGTAACATTGATACCTAGCTCCTCTACCTCGACCGTTTCCCCTGCCTCGCTGATATGGCCTACCTCCTCTTGTGTTGTCTCCTTTTTCTACTTTTCCTGAAGCTTTAGAACCGCTGCCTTCCTCATTACTGTTAGCAGCTCGCCCTTTGCCATAGGATTGGCCTCTTCCTCTGTCTGTTCCTCGTCCTCTCCTGGCATTTTGCTTTCTAGTAATTTTCTCTTCATCTTTCATAGCACTCTGATATGCTTCTTCAATGTTCTTTGGAGAAAGAATACTAATTTCATCTAATTTCTAGCCTTAAACCATTTACATACCTAGTTGTCTTCTTCGGGGTATCCTCTGTATAATCGGCCCTTAAGTTCACTCTGTAGAACTCCTCAGTATATTCCCTCACTATCATTCCTTTCTGTTTCAGATTCTGCACTTGCCTGTGTAGTGCAATCTGGTAGTTTTTAGGCAAAAATCTACCTTTCAACTTGGCCACCATCCTTGACTAGTTTTTGATCGGCAACTTATTCAATCTCCTTCTCTCTATTTGGACACTGTCCCACCACAGGGCTGCATGGCCCTTCAATTTTATCACTGGGAACTTAACACTGCGGTCTTCACTGATCTCCTCACACTCGAAATACTTATCCAGCTCACTGATCTAGTCCAACAGAACCTCTGTGGACAAGCTGCCATCATAATTTGGGAGCTCTGGTTTGGGTTTACTGCTTGCCATTAAGACCGACCTCAACAGTCTCATTTCTGGGCCCTCTCCATCAAATCTATCTGTTGTTGCTACAGTTTCCTCCTCGCTATCATCACCTATCTCTGGATCCCTTCTTCTCCCTACCTCAACTGCCTCCAAATGGGCAGTAAGGATCCTAATCTCCTCTCTCAGTCCTTCCTCTGCTATCCTTCGAACACCTCTGCCATGACCTCGCCTTCCTACCTCCATTTCTCAAACTGACTTTAAAATTCTATTCTGATACCACTATGATGGGACCAGCCCACACTCCAATGTATGACTTAACCCAAAGTTTGTCCGGGCGCTGATTGTTAATTTGGATGATTTGCTTATGAATTCTTGGGTAGCTGATTTGTTGAAAGTCACTACATAATTAAAACATATCCATATCCATGATCAACATGATTTTCTTTTAAACCTCCAATATTAACATGATATATTCATAAGAACACTCCATTAATGATCTGCTTATGAATTCTTAAGTAGCTGATTTGTTGATTTTGTTGAGAGTCGCTACATAATTACAACATATCCATATCCATGATCAACATGATTTTCTTTTAAACCTCCAATATTAACATGATATTTTCAGAAAAACACTCCATTAATGATTTACTTGTGAATTCTTAAATAGCTGATTGGTTGATTTTGTTGAAAGTCACTACATAATTACAACATATCCATGAGCAACATGCTTTTCTTTTAAACCTCCAATATTAACATGATATATATTTTTACGAATCAAATAAACCATATAAAAGGTTGAGAAAAACAATTTTGAATTTAGTAAATTACAAGAGGATAGCGTAATTTTTTAAATATGTTGATAATCTCTCATCAAATTATAAACCTTTTTAATTAAATTTTTTTGATAACATATCCAATTTGAAACCAAATTCGAATTCAAATATGTAAACTCACTATGGTTTGGTACATGATTTATGTATGAACACAGATGAGAAAAACCACGGATTAACATCAAAGGGGCTAATACCTTCACCCCTTATTAGTTGACACTTCAAAGTTATAATCAATTTTAAAAAATTTGAGGGGTCTCGGCTCTTCCAAGGATATCACACTGTCAACAATCGCCTGTATCTGAGATTCGGATCACTCTTTGAGTGTCCAATCTTTCAGGAGGCTAGATTACCTTGTAATGCTTTGGACATGTCTCCTACGCTAAATGCCACTTAAATTATCAATCCACCAGATGGCTTAACTAGAGTTGGATAATTGTGGCAAGTCTCTCTGAAAAACTGCCTTAGGTGCAGAGAAATGCAGTTTGTGTGCCTCCCATTTAAGTTAGTGCAATGAAATCCCGAAAATATTTTGAAGGTGGCCAAATTACAATGACATGGTTTTTTGTTTTTGTTCTAGTTTTTTCAGATACCAAAAGCTTTTGATTAATAATTTATATTTTTAAATTGGTAAAGTATGCTTATTTTATATACATAGGTATGTCTTATTTATATATTGGTAGACATGTTTTTTTAGTTGTAATAGGGTTTTAAAAATTTTAGTTTAATTATTGATAATTAATAAGTGGATAGTAGAGATTTAATTTATATGGAAAATCTATGGACCCATGATATTGTTACAAAACCAATTTACACATTAAAAGTATTTATGGTTAATAATCTGGTTACATATTTTTTTAAATGCATAAATGTTTAATATATTTTATTTTTGTAATAACAATAATAATAATAATAATATAGTTAATCTTCATTATTTTTTTTTCTTTTAATGTGGATTGAAGATTATAAACACTTTCAATCCATTTAATTTATATGAATGTGCTAGTTTCATTACTTTTTATGGGTAAAAAAGAAAATAAGTCTTTTTTTGTGATGATATTTTCTTACTTTGTCTATGCTTTTATCGTCTTTTGTAGTAAGTTGGTTTCATAGATTATTAAAGTTAGGGCTCCATATCCTAATGAGGAAAAATTATGAAATCATTGAACACAAACTACCTATCATACTAATTTATCATTGCATGCAATTTCAATGTGTAAAATGAAGGATGGACCTAATAGGAGTACCTTTGCACTTGATATTTGATTATGGAGGAGAAATATTCTGGCGATGTAGGGGGGAACCCTATTTTTAGCATTTATTTTTATCTAGGTTTGATGACAATCCCTTTTCTTGGTGAGTGGCTAGTGGATGGGTAAAGGGTTGCATTGCTAGGGTTTTTATTATTTATTTCTATGGACAGAAATATTACCTTCCCAAAATGGTCGAATGGGTTGGGTCTTCTTAGGTACTAGTATAGATCCATCTTAAATACAGATCTAACATGAGCCAAGAGGGATCCAATTTCTTCATGTGCAATTTTTTTTATAAGCCGGCATTATTTTGTTTATTTTTAGATATATATATATATTTTTTTGGCCCACATGAGGAAAATCTCAACTTTGATAATGGACGGACAATGTTACACATTATACTGGGTTGTAGAATAAGCCTCTTGACTCAACTAGTTTTACAACCATGGTATCAAAATTATTCAAGTCAAATAAGATTGCAAAAGACAAATTATTGTTGAGGATATGTTTTTCTAGGTTGCCCCTCCATTTTGAGATAGAAAAATCTTAGAAGTAGTTGGGTGAAGTATTGGCTCCTTTTGGGGTGTTGTTTGGGAAACCCTTAATAAGAAAGGTACCTACTATCACATGTCTTATGGTTTTATCTAGTTTTTCAAAGGAGCTCTCATAAGAAATTATATTCAAAATGGGAAAATTCTCCTCAGTTCAAATGCTTGACTATAAAAACCTTTCATACTGGTGTAAGTAATTTCATGCTCATGGAAGGGTTTGAAGAAGAGGAAGTCATTCAAGCTTGAGTATGGTCAAGCAGCTAAGTGTAGAGAAGGAAATGGTATTTCTCCTCTAGATATATTTTTGTGTCAAAAGGTTGTCACCTTGGGGGTTGGTGGTCAATTCGGTGGTGGTGTGGGTGGGATGTTGTTTCCTGTTATGATAGATGAAGTTTTGCATGGAGGTAGTGTCATTAATGGGTCCATGGATGTGTCCACTATTTATGACACATTATGGTTGAATGTTTTGTATATGTGGTGCTCATCCATATCTTAATCCTCCTCTCGCATATTACTTGAGTCAAATCACTAAAGCATAGGTAATATTCAATCAACATATAGAGGGGTTTCTGGTTCTATGTTTGTGTGTGTTGTTTCAGAGGATGCATTTGAAGGAGGTTTGAGTTTAAGGATAGAGCCTTTTGCTTCATATAAATGACCTAATAAATTATATGGGAATGAATATTCCTTGCTTGGTTATGACCAAAAGTGGTCAACAACCTATGTTAATGCCTCAATGGCTTTGCATCCACCTTCCTTTATGGGGGCCTATTATTTAGTTCAAGGGAGCTAATCACATTTTGGGGGGGAACTTCTTCACTATGATTACGCTCATACCAACTTGGGGAGTGTTATGGTGCTTATATTAACAAATCTCCTTCCTTGGATAAAGGATTATGTCATGTTATTGTGCATTCAGAGATGGTTTTTTTTGCGCTATAGTGGATTTATATGTTCAATTCATTAGGGAAACATTCTTAACGAATAGTAAATGCTTCCTCCATCTCAATTGTCTTTACTAGAGGTTTGGGATTTTGTTCCTAGAACTAGTTAGAGCTGAGATGGATTTCTCCTCAAGGATTAATGGTCTTATAGAATTTCAACTTTTAACAAGATAATAGTCTGGCAAACAAGGTAAATCTTAAAATAACATAAAATATTATGCTCACATGAAGTCTCCTTCTCTATGTAGACCACACTCATAGTTTCATTCAAAGTACAAATTTCCATGATCAAAGATAGGAGTATAAGGTATCATATTATAGTTATCTTCTTTATCTCACAAAATATGTGATGGCAATAGGGTAATTTTGAATTTGAACATTTTTATTTAAACTTATATCTTTTGAGATGTATGAATTAAAATTTTTGGATCTTAGTGTTATTTTTGAGACTTTTGATCCATGCAGTATAGGAAAATCTTAAGCTCCATGTAAGCTTTATTTATTTTGCTTCCCTTGAAAGATATAACTTGGATTGAGCTCTTTTGTTTAATCTTTTCACATTAGTTGGATTGAGCTCTTTTGTTTAATCTTTTCACAATAGTTGGATTGAGCTCTTTTGTTTAATCTTTTCACATTAGTCCATTTGTACTTTCCCTTGAGTTGTGTTTGATCAAATTAATAAAATATTATGAGATTTTCATTTGAACAAGAAAAACTTTGTGAAATATTTGAAGCCACCATTAATTAAACACTTGCACTATTTCATTGAATTTGGCTAGTTATAATTTAAGCATGGGCATAAATAATGAACTTTTTTTTCCAATGAAAGAAATTGGTCTCCCTCTTAACTTGAAGGCAAGAGTAAGATTGTTAGTACTAAGCCAACCCAAAATTATACTCAATTAAGAGTGCTTAGGCTCGAATCCATTAAAACAATATTCTTCAAGGTATCACAGCTCAAAATGTCACTAGCAAGGATTTGATAACAATCATTCCACTCAATCACTCAAGATAACCCCAATTAACAACATAAATAATGAGCTTATATTGATCATTTTATGCATTGTGTTTTTTTAACAATTTTAAAGTAGCATAGCAAAAACATGAACAAATTGGAAAATGAAACTATAAAAGAAAATATCTTCCATACACAAATTCTTGGAATCTACTAACAAAATGTCGCTAGCAAGGATTTGATAACAATCATTCTACTCAATCACTCAAGATAACCCCAATTAACAACGTAAATAATGAACTTATATTGATCATTTTATGCATTGTGTTTTTTTAAACAATTTTAAAGTAGCATAGCAAAAACATGAAAAAATTGGAAAATAAAACTATAAAAGAAAATATCTTCCATACACAAATCCTTGGAATCTACTAACAAACTTCTGCTTCTTTTATTGGACTAGGGTGAATATCTTCGTTAATTATTTGAGACAACATTATCATTAAAAATTTTATTTCATTATCGCTATTATTAACGTTACTAAAAGTAATACTTATAATAAAATTTGATTTCATTATCACTATTATTAATGTTACTAAAAGTAATACTTATAATAAAGATTAACACTCCAAAATGGTGTTCTTATCCATGTCAATATTATCATTCCTTGTGTTCTTATCCATGTCAATATTATCATTCCTTGTGTTCATCATATCCTCTTAGTAATTCAACATTTCAATATTATTACCTCTATTCTACACAATTCAATTATTATGGTTGCTCAACAATGAAGTAATGAGTTAAACAACTTCATTAATATATCTTACAGCAATTAATACTAATGGCTTGTTTAATTAATCTATACTATTAAAAAATTCACAATAAAACACATTGAAAATGTTTTGAATGAATTACAATCGTTCAGATAGGAACTCCACCCCTTAACTAGTAAACGTATCATCTCTGATCACTATTTCATAAATGGATTTTACTTATAGATTTTTAATGTTGCATTTTAGATCATATGTCTCTTATCACGAAATATTAATATTTTCACATCAATTAAATGCATTGCTATATTTATAAAACAAACATATTTCATAATACACTATATAATAATAATTAGCATTTTCACATAATTCAATTCATTGATCTATTTATAAAATAGATGTATTTGTATAAATTTTTATACATTTTAATGTTGTATTTTTTTTTTGATTTTTAATATTATAATTTATTATTATTTATTTATTTATTTTTTTTTTTTTTTTTTTTTATAAAAAAAAAAAAAAATATTATTAAAATTACGAGTTTGAATTATAAAATCTATTACAATCTAAATTTATATTGAATTTATTAAAAACTTATTTTAAATAACAAAAAAACCTTAATTTTATCAAAATTTTATTTTCAATTTTAAATAATTCAATTCATTATTGAATTTATAAAACAAATATATTTAATATTATTACAATTTTAATGTTGTAGTTGAATTTTTTATTTTTGATTTTTTTTAATATTATATATATATATTTTTAATTTTCTTTAAAATTTAACAAAAAAATGTTGGAATCACAAGTTTAAATTGTGAAATTTGTATAATCCAAATTTATGTTGAATTTATTAAAATTTTATTTTAAATAACAAAAAATCACAATTTTACCAAAAAATTATTTCCAAATTCAAATAAAATATCAGAGTTAGACCATACCTCTTTTAACTTCCTATTCATTTGATTAGGAAATTATTGATAAAAATAAATTTGTTTTATGAAATAAAGGGATCACATTAAGATCTGGATAAGGAAAACAAGAGTTTACACCAAAATTTGTGAAGTTGCTTGAGTGTTGTGTTGAGGAACCAAATCTGTAATGTGGAAGGCTTCTATATGAGCTATGGCTTCCATGCTAGTTTATTGTTGAGGATCAAGTTTCTTGTGCCTTATGTAAGGGTCGGGAACTTTGAAACTCAAAGACCTGGGCAATGCACATGGTTGTTCGTCATCCCATTTACGACCACAAACAACTTCCTTTGGCAGGATCCAACACAAATATATCACAGATGGGATAATAATCAATTAAACAAATAAAGTATGATGGCCAATTATGGTGCACACGAAAGAAACTCAAAAGGTCAATGAAAAAACAATGTAATGTTAAAGAACGTGGTAGGGAAGCACACTGTTATTCTTATTACAAGTTTGGAAAATATTACAACCTCAAAATAAATAAATAATTTTATTTATTTACAATCAAATTGAGTTTATGAAAGACACACATCAAATCACAATCTTGGTGTTGGACTGAGATCAATTTAGGGGCGAAATTTCGCAAATTGGCTATTTTTTTAGACATTTTTGGTCAAAAAATCACATGATTGTTTATATATATATATATATATATATATATATATATATAATATATATATATATATATATATATATATATATATATATGGGATGAAATTTGCCAAAGATTTATTGATTTTAATAGTAAATTACATGTTTTTTTTAATCGAATATTCACCTACATTCTATATGTATGACTTTTCAACTTGGAATAATCACCTATAGTACTATACATAGGCATAATGTTTAAATTCTTAAAAGACACCCTATTGGACATTGGCCACAAGATAACTTCATTTATAAATACTCGTTTGCATTGTCCACATCTGTGACATGATCTCATTATTGTAATTTGATCCCATGTAACAATGTGATAATGATGCAAGACTCGACCATGATTCCTACCAATTTTAAATGAATTTTGAATGTGAATATTGGAGTGAAATTTGTTAGAGATAATGTTCACAATAGAATTTGTTTGTTGATTTGCACTGGGTTGTTGGATATTGTTGGAGTTTATTATGTGTGTAATTATGTCATTCATCATGGTGTTAGAGTTGTTTCAACCCTGACTCTCTCAAGAGAGGGGTTGTGATCATGCCAATTTTGTAAATTTAAATCCGTGTACAAAGGTTCACATGTGAGAGTTTTTATTTTCCGTATGGGTGATTGTTGGAGTGTTGAATTTGGCTAGGCATGATTATGAGGAGTTGAAGTACATAATCACTATCCAAGATTATTGTACATGTGTTGCTTAGAAATTCTACAAAGTCATTGTCGAAGGAACACAATAGTCTAGGCAGTGGAAAATTTCAATTGAATCTATGGATTTATGAATTTTCAACCTATTCAGAGGATGGAATCCTGGTTCCATGTAATCGAGCTTTCTCTTAATTGAATAAAATTTAGGATCACCATCGTCAGCTCAACTCTCACTCGTTGGATCTTCTAACATGTTATTTTGGTTTCAATTAATTTTAGGGTAATTGGATCCTCTAAGAAGGGCTTCATTTCACAGTGCTTGGGTCAGGACTCAATTTCATCGACTGTTACAATGAAATCAGACCTGCACAATGTATCCCCATTTATCAAAATTGACCTGGATTGTATTACTGTGAAATTGGCGTTGTGAAGAATTAAGTTACATGCAGACCCGAGTGTAGATGGGAAATTGTGTGGGGGTATGGAGAGCTATGCATCAAGGGGAAGCTAGTGAATTAGTGGGATGAGGCTGGAGCTTGTGATGAAATCAATTGTTCTAGTTGTCATTGCTGGAGTGTTGGGTTATTATGGTTTGGTTATTAATATGATTATCAACACAAGAATTAACCTCAAGGAAAATTCATATTATTTAATTGATGGCTATGTGCATCTTTCATTGAGACTGGCTTGTAGGCTATTAGGTCTTGTTGTGGGTAGGGCTATTGGTATTACCGGTGATGTTGGTGTCAAAGCAAATGCACAATAACTAAAGTTCTTTGTTGGTATGATCCTTATATTCATCTTTGCAGAAGCACTTGCACTTTTTGGCATTATATTGGGTATTATACTTTCTTTTCGAGCTATCCAGTCATAAGTAGATTAAATAATTTTCAATTGATCTTCTATTTACTTGGTTAATTTGTTTCATTTTTCAAGTTTTAAGCAAGAATGGTGTATTCTGCAATGGAAATGTGATTGTTTGTTTCGAGAAGGAGATAATATTATGCTTGAGATTCATTATTTTTCTCCCAGTTTGCAATTTTAGACTTAAGAATGTAGTGGTAAATATGAAATATCGTTACAATAAGTAAATGGTTTTGGATGACATTGGAAGGGCGGGGTTCCAGTTGTCATATCAATATCAAAAAGAGAATTCAAGACATCTAGAAACATCTATTTGTTCGTAGTGAGGTGGGAAAAGTCAATATAAGATTAATCTATTGCTTTATTTCTAGATGCAATTTAATAGGATCTAGGAAGGATCATTGGATGCCATGAGGTGAAGATGTTACCACTGTTGAGGGAGTTTCTATTGAAGGAACCAATTTTGAACGGAGGGGAGTTGTTGATGTAAAATAACAATGGTTGTTTTTTTTGTCATAGGTTTTGTTTCCTTGTTTATTAAATAATTTGTTTTCATGTTTTTAAGTTAAGTTTGTTTATGAGATATGAAGAATCCATTGTAGAACATAGCAATATAATTTAAACTAATGGTTATTGCTATATCTGATGCCACAAGAACACATCACTCATTTAATTATGTCTATAGTCTGTTACAGTCTATGGTTCTTGGAGGATGTGGTGACCGAAGAACAACAGCTACTGGTTATAGTTTGTATGCTAGTAAATTTGTGTGAAGCATGTCACTTTGTAAGATTGATTGCTAGATACATTCAATTTTCAGATGACTTTCCTATATAACTAAAGAACACAATGACTATGTCTTTTTCAAAAGGGAGTTTTTCAATAGAACAGTTCAATATCAAAATTGATTCCCTAGCAGAGCCACCAATTGAAAGTATGTCAAGAAGGGTCAGTCCTACAAACATGTCAATGATGGTTAGAGGAAATTCTATCTTAAATGGGTCAAGTGGTAAGCTCAAAGTTGTGGTGGAGAAAGAGTGTAGTCTATGAGATGCTAGAGTGGGTGAAAGTGCTAATGATGACCAAATGAGACATACATCAATTTTGTAATTTCAGTATTCTACTTTGTGATTTTAGCATTATTATTTATAACATAAGCATTAAGGGAGGGTGTTCAAGATAATGCTGACAATATAATTTATTTGTTGATATGGAGTAGGATGTTAGAGATTGTTGAGGTATTCTCTCAACCATAATCTCCAAGTTTAGAATTAGTTGGGTGTACTTCCGAATGTGTGTGTGTGTGTGTGTGTTTGAAAAATTAGTTTATTGTGTGTGAAATTGTGTATTTTGTCGAAACCAAAGTTAACTTGTTTTCTGCGGTCATCTTTAAATCAATTTTCAATTTTTGAAATTGGAGGATTTATTTACAAAGTCAACAATAATATTCTAGTGAACCTTCAAGTTCAAAAAAGTATACAACCTAAATAAGCTCAGATTTTAGGTTGAGTCCCCTTACTTTAAACAATCATTGGCAAGAAGGAAAAGCGTAAATCATTGGAATTTGAGGTCAAGAACCTCCAGAAGGTGAATAATTCATTTGAGTAAAAATCACTCAACGAGGAGGTCGAGAAGCACTTTGTTGATGATTCACTTATGAATTCTTGGGTAGATGATTTGTTGATTTTGTTGAAAGTCACTACATAATTACAACATATCCATTTCCAAGATCAACATGATTTTCTTTTAAATATCCAAGATTAACATGATCTTATCAGAAATCAAATGAATCATATAAAACATTGTGAAAAACAACTTTGGATTTAGTAAATTACAAGACGATAGCATGATTTTTTAAATATGTTGATAATATTGTATCAAATTATAACCATTTTTAATTAGTTTTTTTAATAACATATCCAATTTAAAACCAAATTTGATTTCAAATATGTGAACTCACTATGGTTTGGCACATGATTTATGTATGAACAAATATGAGATATAGGGAAAGTATATATCTCCAATGTTAAATCAAAGATGTCTTATCCTATCTTGGAATGGTAAGAAGATGAATAAATGAAAAGAAGAGAAAACGTTTTTGTATTCTTCTCATGATAGGATGGCCTCAAGGGACTGGGGAATCTAGACTATATTGATAAAATAAAATGCCTTCCTTCACCCTAAGGACATGGGTTGTGATTCTTGTTATGTTGGGTATCTAGTGATGGAATTTCGAAGACCAAGATTTTAAGAAAAGACGATGCAACCAATCCCACTTATTTGATTCCTTCTTAGAAATTCTAGATCGATTTCCTTGATCTCCTCCTTAGATATCCCTTTCTAAATTATAAATCTCTTCTTATTAAAATTGGTGTTTCATTAGGGGAATTTTGAGGTCTAAAATGGGCCTCTTAATAAAAATGTACAACCAAAATAAACTTTATAAGAACCAATAGGATTCAAGATGATGATGTCAACCATGGGGGGTGATTCACCATTTTCGAAGTAAAAAAGTGAAAATAATAAAACTACCTTTTCAACTCGTATTTTAAAATTATCTCCTTAAGGTTTTACTCAAATTTTGAGTGGGAGTACTTGTTGGATGCAAAATTTAATTCCTCAACCAAGGAGTACCCATGTTGCATACTTTCGATGGACCCTGCTACATGAAAAATGAGAAATACATGAAAAAAAATGATTGCAATCACGTTTTTCATGTATTTTTCATTTTTAGTGTATGAGGGTCCATTGAAAGTATGAAAAATGGGTACTCCTTAGGTGAGGAATCAAATTTTTCATTCAAAAAAAGTTTTCGCTCGAAATTTGAGTAAACCCAAAAGGAGATAAGTTGAAAATACGAGTTGTTTTTTTCTTTTTCCCTCTAAAATTTGATGATGTAATCTAATCTCATTTTATTATTTCCACTATTATTTTATAATTTCCTTAGGAGGCCCATTTTAGACCTCAATATTCCCCTATTGAATTTTGATA
The DNA here is from genome assembly GCA_000404065.3 of Pinus taeda. Classification (NCBI taxonomy): domain Eukaryota; kingdom Viridiplantae; phylum Streptophyta; class Pinopsida; order Pinales; family Pinaceae; genus Pinus; species Pinus taeda. Next base: position 70,745 of record APFE031418099.1, on the reverse strand, counting down.
TTTAGCGCTAAACAACACTCTCAATCCATGACAAATCCATTTTGGAATCAAATGCAAAAGTCTGATCTATTTTACGCATTACCCCATGAATTCCAAATTTTGTAGCCCTTTGAAGTTAGGGGATTAACTTAAAGTTTCCATGTGATCATTGTAAAATCTAGGGCTTAACATCAAAGACTCTAAGGCCTTCACTCCCTATCAGTTGACACTTCAATGTTATAATCAATTTTTCAAAATTTGATGGTTCTTACCTCATCCAGGGATATCACATTGTCAAAAGGTCGGATCTTATTTTTTTGGTCGAATTGATCCTTCAACAATCGCTTATATCTGAGATTCAGATCACTCTTCGAGTGTCCAATATTTTGGGAGGCTAGATGTGTCTTAAGGCTAGATTACCTTGTAAGGCTTTGGACATGTGTCCTATGCTAAATGCCACTTAAATTATCTCTAATCCACCAGATAACTTAGAGTTGGATAACTATGTCAAGTCTTGAATGTGGGACCTACACCAGATAACACTTAAAAAAAAACCCAATCCACCGTAGAAATTTGATAGAAATTGCAACTCTTCAATATTTTGAATTGAAAAACAAGAGACACAATTCTACTATACTAATTCGCAGAATGGAAATCACAATTTAGAATAACATGCATAAACATGTAATAAGAAAAACCACGAATACACAGTGATTTATAGGGGAAACCAATTGGGAAAAACCCCTCAAGCCTCTTTGCATTTACCAATTGCATAGAGAAACTATTACAATTGCTAGCTCTAGCTTTGAGCACAACTTGGAAAAGAATAATTATTCTCTTTGCTGAATGAGAAACTCTAGACAACACACCATTGCACCAGCATCAATATTTTCGGGGATTCAAAAATTGTAATAGATTGGTTCAACGGCATATCTGATTGTCACATACACACACTCATCATCATCCTAAATGAAGTATTTGTATTCAAGGCAGCTTTTAATAACATCACATGCTCTCACATTTACAGGGAACATAACGGCCATGCTGACAAATTATCCAAGGAGGCCGCGTTGATGGACAAAGGCATATGGGAGGTCACAGAGGTGAAGGGACGGAATGAATACAGATATTTTCACCAGCTATACATAGACCAAGAATACCAGCATGCACCAGAATCTTAATTACTGAACAAGATTTTTGTTTTTTTCCATGCAGACAGAGCTTATCTATGATGTTCAGGAAATGCATCTTTTTGTGGGAATGATACTGTGTTTTTTTCCAGCCTTATGGCAAGATGTAAACAGGTTTATATATTAGAACTACATAGTGATCTACACGATATATTTATGTAAATATGGAACACTGTCATATACACAGTGGAAATCCCATATGCGTAAAGCATCTACAATATGTAATTTTTCCAATCTATAAATGAAAAATTACGGATTTTTCCAGTGGAAAAAAGAGAAACTCTAGACAACACGTAACCACTTATTTTCTCACCTAGCCTCTTATTTCCTTGCGCAAATCCTAAGTAAATTAGCCCCTAAAAGATAGGAATTTACTCCTAATTAATTGCGTAATTCCCAATGATTAATCTCCTAACTTCATGCAACACCTGTGCACTCAAACTAGAACACAACTCATGTTACACTACCTTATCATCTCCACTTCAGCTAAGCAATTTGAATTCCATGCATGCATTAGCTATTTTTGGTTGATTGATCAGTTAATTGACATATATTTGAGTTAGACTGTTGTCCCATTGCATAACTAACCTTCAACTGACTCTATCAATAGTTAGAGGTCAATGAACTGAATACAACTGAATTCTATTACTAAAAACTTAGCAATCACACATGCATGACTGAACTCCAAGCTCACTAAATCGAATTTACTGAGCTAACTAAGTGACAAGAGCTATGTAACAGTAGTCAATTGTCTCCAAGTTGTCTTGCTGATGTAGAAATTCAATTTACTCAATTTTACTAAGGATAAAGTCAAATTGAGCCTTTCTTGCTACATTTTTTCAACACTCCCTCTTAACAAGAAATTATTTTTTACCACCCCTATCCTATACTTGTGGAATTTGAATTTACCTCTTGAAAATGCCTTTGTCAAGATGTCTACATATTGCTCCTCAGTTGGAATGTACTGTAGCAACATAATTCTCCTCTGCACACGATACCACAAATGATGATACCAAATATCAATGTGCTTGGACCTACCATGAAATACCAGATTCTTAGAGAGCTTAATGCAACTTTGATTATCACAATATATTATTGTCAAATCCATCTCCTGACTGAAAATAGCCACAAGTATTTTCCTCATCCATATGGCCTCACATACTACTTGACTTGTAGCCATGTACTCAGCCTTTGCTAAGTTGAGTGCCACATACCTCGTAATCGTGTGGAGTTTTGATGTATCTTAACAAATCTCCCAATGTTTTTGTAGGCTCAAGTTTCTTCGTCGAATCCTTGGAGACATGAAAATAAATTGAATCTCCAAAAATTCTGAAATGAGACACATCAGGCTTTCTCCTAGAGAAAGCCTCCTCCGGTGTGATCATACCAAGTATTCTATGAAGACTTTGGTTCTGCAAGTAGACTACAGTGTTGCATGTTTTTTCCCATAGATGTAAAGGAAACCATTAATCATGCAACATGGCCCTTGCTGCTCCCACTATGATTATGTTCTTCCTATTGTCTACCCCATTCGACTATGGGTTATGGGGTGCTATTAGTTCTCCTCGAATACCTCCTTTGGCACAAAAATCCTTGAAGGCATGTGAGACAAATTTACCTTCATTATCACTCTTGAGAGCCTTCACCTTCTTGAAGGCATGTGAGTCTCCTTCTCAACCAATGCCTTGAATTCAACAAGTTTTGAGATCCTTCTTCTACATGAAGACGATCCAACATTTTCTAGAGAAATCATCAATTAAAATAACATAGTACTTATGTTTTACTGTGGAGGCTATAGAAAAGGCTCCACAAACATCAGAGTGGACTCACTACAAAATTACATCTGCTCTACCATCTGGGTCATGGAAAGTGGATTTGACATATTTCCCCAATGTGAAACACTTACATACATCCGACTGGTCAAGGGCGCCTTTAGAGAAACTGGTGGTAATTTGCTACATGATTTTTAAGGCACCATGGTGTAGATGACCCAGCCTCTTGTGCAAGATTTCTCCGACATATCGACTCTACACTTTTTTCAGCGTTATTTCTTAATGCAGTGCAATTTACCTGAACCCTAATTTTCTTCACTTTCCTGGTAGGTATGTGTCTCAGAAAGGATTTCCCTTTACTGAAATTAGCATCATAGCCACAATCCTTTGATACTGCTACAACCCAAGTACAAACATAACATCTTTAAGGAAAACATGAGAGGCTTTTTCTCTCTCAAAGGTGATAGTATCAATTCATGTAGCACTAAACGTCCCATCATCCTCCATTTTGATATGGATATAGATTTTCTTCTCCTCCAGCCTACTGAAAATAATATTTTCACCCTGTCATATGGAATGAGGCACCAGAATCAAGGTACCACACACTCCCCATAAGAATGTTGGCCATGCTATTAGGGTGAAGTCTAATTCGAATTGTGAAGCTAGTGCTTCACCTCCTTCTCCTCCTAAAAGCTTCTTTTTAGAATTATTTGTGGAAATTTTGTTACATAGTGCTCGTATTTGTGGTAGTGGAAACATTTTATCTTGCTCAAGTCTTCCTTCTTTCCATTATTTTGGCTAGATTTAGGTTTTCTTGGGTTCTTCTTTTATTTTCTCTTCTTCCCCTTTCTAACCAAGGAAAAAATATCTTCATCCTCTGCTCTAGATGAAGTTCCATCTCTAGTATTTCTCTTGAGCTCTTCTTTAACCAAGTTGAGCCATAACCTTTCCCAATTTGGTAAATTTTCCCTTCCATTCACAGAGTCTTGGTGGCTATGCTAGGATTTTTGAAGGCCTAGAAGAGCTGGGCTCACTAGGTCATCTTATGCAACATTCGCTCCAAGCCCACCAATCTCATCACAAACTTGAGTAGATATGTAGAGATATTGTGGAATGGTATCATTCTTTTGCATCCTTATGTTTCAAAGTTGATCTTTCAGAGCCAATTTTCTATGGTCACAGTTATTTTCAAATAGCTCAGTCAGTGTCTTCCACATAGAAAATAGTGTCTCTTTCCCATGGATATTTTAGACCACATGGTCCCTCACACTTCCTAGAAGAATCCTCGTATTTGCAACATCCTTCTTCCATTGGGATGATTGTTGCGTATCCAACTATGGAGGTTGTGCAATGCTATTTTTAAAATATTCTAACACACCATTACCATTGAGTACTTCTTCTATTTTATCCTTCCAGGCTATGAAATTTGCGCTACCCTCTAGTGCATACTCCAATCTCAGTCCATTGAAAGACATTCTCTCAATCCTGAAGAAAAATTGCTACATTAAAGCTGCAAAATAAAAATTCTCGAGATACAAGATCGAAATATTGATTCTGATGTGATTTCAGGGCTTTGATACCATATATAAATTTGATAGAAATTGCAACTTCTCAATATTTAATACTGAAAAACAAAATACACAATTCTATTGCATTGATATGTGGAATGGAAATCACAAACTAGAACAACATGCATAGACATGCAATAAGAAAAACCAAAAGTACCCAGTGATTTCCAAGGGAACCCAACTGGGAAAACCCATCAAGCCTCTTTTCATTAATTAGTTGAATAGAAATACTATTACAAATGCTAGTTCCAGCTACAACCTACAAAATAATAATTGTTCTCTCCGCTGAATGAGAAACTTTGGCCAACAATTAACGAATTATTTTTTCACCTAGCCTCCAATTTCCTTGTGCAAATCCTGAGGAAATTAGCCCCTAAAGGATAGGAATTTCCTCTAATTTATTGTGCAATTCCCAAGGATTGATCTCTTGACTTCATGCAACACCTGTACACTCAAACTAGTATACATCTCATGTTACACTGCCTTGTCATCTCCACTTCATTTGAGAAATTCAAATTCCATTCATGTATTAGCTATTTTGGGCTAATTGTTCAGTTAACTGATATATCTATGAGTTAGAATGGTGTCCCACTACACAACTAACTCTATCAATAGTTAGATGTCAGTTAATTGAATACAACTGAAAATAACTGAACTGGATTACTAAAATTTAGCAATCACATATGCATGACCGGACGTCAAACCCACTAACTCAAATTTACTGAGCTAGCTGAGTGACAAGAGCCATGTCACACTAGTTAACTGCCTCCAAGTTGTCCTATTGATGTGGAAATTTGATTTACTCAATTTAACTAAGGCTAAAGTCAAATTGAGACTTTCTTGCTACATTTTTTTCCGCTAAATGAGTTAAATCCAGATAATTGTTTCAAGTCCCGGATGTAGGACATACATTAGATCATACTTAAAAAAAAAAAAACCCTAATTCACTTATCTAGGGTTATGGTCATAACTTCACTCACACACACCTTAACCATGTTGGGTGGCAGACGACCAACTATCCATTAATTAACAAATGTTATTCAACATAAAAGTTTTACGTCTCTAGTTATTTACAAACTTGTATCAACCTCGTATCAAACCCAGTCTATAGTTCATCGTTATTTATTTTATCTGGAAAAGCCAATTAGAGTCAAACATGAAAGATTACAAAGTTATTTTGTGACTAGCTACAAGAGTTTAACACTTTGATCTTGGTTAACCATGCACATAAACATGAACTTAAATGACAATAAACAAAGGAAACCATTGAGAGGAATGATTGATACACAAGGGCATAAAAGAAACCACGAGTTCTAATAGTTAGCAAAACATGGTTATAGAGGTTTTCCCTCTTGCTCTCTAGTCTACACACACTCTCTTCTCTTTATTCTCATTGTCTCTCCTCACGCACCCGAGAGACTTTATTCTCTATCTTGGCCTGATAAAACATTTGTTTTTCCTCTCTTCTCTCTCTCACTTATTCACACCGATCTATCTATCCATGCTTCAATTATGTATATACAAATTGAAGATTTGTTGAGATCCACTAAAGGTGCAAAAATCACTCAATTCTTTGAAAAGCCTAGAATCTTTAATTCTCTCAATTGCTAACTTAAAATAACGAATTACAAGTTGTGAGGAAATAATTCGTCATTTCTCTAATTAATCTCTATTACATCATATTTAAAAAACAAACCTCATAATCCTATCTTCATAACTTAAATAAAATCAAATTAAGGGAATCCAATCCCTTTAATAAATATGATAAGACCTTCTAGGTCTTGTTGACTTTGAAGAGATGCTCTTGCATTAGAATCCTAGGGAAAAAAATATTTCATTACCTCCTCGTCATGTGTCTTTAGCTACTTTTTCTATTTCTCCCAATCTATTTTCTGACATTTTATAATTACAAGTGCATCTGTCGAAATTTCCTCTTTCAAACTTACCTCCTTCCTACAATTCTTCTACTTGTATTTTTTTATGTTGTCTTGAATTTCTTGCTTCATCTTTTGGATTCTAAACTTTATGTTTTTTATCTCCACAAGCTTTATTGCATTGGTTTTTTTGTTTCTATCCATAATCTTTGAGGATCCCACATGTTCATTTATTGTTGTCCCTTTGCTTCATTTTCATAGATATTCTTAATAAGGTTCATTTTAGTTTTGAATTTCTAGTTGACAATCCCTTCTACTATCGTTGTCCTCTTCAATTATTCTTATTGTTGAAATATTCCTACTTTGTGAGTCTTCACATGTGTGTCCTTCTTGCAATTTTCTTTGGGTACTTTCTCTACTAGTATATCTTCATTGTGACTTAAATTTTCCTTGGATATGGATTGTTTTTATGCTTTCTCTAGTTATACCTACACATAAAACAATCATATTAAAGAAAATGATTTCTTTTCCATACTTTGTTTTCCATTCTTTTGTAGAGTTTGCAACCTTTCTAGTTGTCTTTGTGATAGTCTTCAAATGAACCTTACCATATCTTGCACCAAAATCAATCAAAGTTTTGTACTAATGTTCATCTATACAAATTCACATGATTCTCTTCACTGAATCAACCAAAATATCAACAAGAAATTCCAAATAGTCTTGTCTATGATGATTTGTTCTAGTCGTTTCAACGAAATCACTTCAACTATGCCTACCATCATGCTCTGTATCAACTTTATGTATCTTTAGAAAGAATTTTAAAGTTGAAATTCCATCAACATCATACCTTTCCTACTTTTTCACTGTTTTGCAACTTTTGAAACTTCAACCATATCCCCTATTCTCATTTCCATGCAACTTTTCAATTTGAATTGAAATCTAGAATCTTGGTTATAAATTGAATTACCTTTCCCATTTTCTTATGCATTCTGATTTCCTTTTCTTGAGACAATATTTCATCACTTCCTTGATATGAGTGAATTATAAATTTTCCTTCTTGTGTTTCTCCATAAATTTGTAAGGCACTTAACCAACTAATTAACTTGCTAACACATGGTCCAAATTCCATTTCATACTCACCAAATAGAAAAGAAAAACAAAAAAAAACAAAAAAAAATATTATACCTTCTTGCTCCTAAAGATTCATGATAATTTATGGATCCTTTAATCTTTTAAAATCTGCAATTTCCTATCCTAGAGATCCATTCATTAACAGAAAGTTTGTCATCCAACAACATATTCCACTTTACTTGATACACTTCTCTATGAGTTTCCAAGACATGTATATACCCCTTCCATGGATGATCTTCATTCTCAATCATAAATATGATTGCTAACATTATTTGTTTATCTTCTTTGCATCTACCACAGATGCATAACCGACTACCCCTTCATATACCATTTGTTCATTAATTCTTTCTTGGATTTCTAGTTCATTTCCTTTACTGTCATTCTCCTTATCCTTGAAGATATTCGTAGGGTTTGTATCCTCTGGTAGTATAAGGGATAAATTTCCATTTTCATTATTATCCTTGTTCACCCACTTGAACATATTTCTCTCTTCATCTCCCAATAATCCTTTATCAAGATTGAAATCATACACCCAATACTTCATAGCCTTGAGTTTATATCATAAAAATGATCCTATGATAAGGACCAATTAGATTTTTCAATCTTTCATATTCATTCCTTGAGCTCTATCTCCATTTTCAATAACACCTTTGTTCCCTTGAATTTCCTTCAAAATAAATTTATGTTCAACACTTCTTTGTTGTGCATTTTTTGCAAACTTTTCCTCATTCTTCAATAAGATATAGGGCCACTTCTAAATATCATCATAAGAATCTTCTGGTGATTTGACTTGCTTCAAATGACTGTCCTACTCCTCTTTCTTATTCTTATCCTATTCATCAACTAGGTCCACAAATTTGATGTGATCATCTTCCACCTTGCTTTCTTGAAGGGGTATCTTGCTTAGAATTTTGTTGTTGGCTTCAAATATAATCCCTTGTTAATTTATTTTTGGTGTACATTCACATTTATTCAACAAGAGATCCCAACTCCTTAATGTCTTTGTTGAGAATGGATACAGTAGGCGCCTAGGTCTGAAGGCTTTCTGTAAAGCCTCAAATAGTGTGTTAATTAAGAAAGAGCCTAAAGAGCGTCATCTAGGTGTCCATCTTCCCTATGTCCAAGGAACCACAGACAAGATCGCTCAGATCCTTAAAAGATATGATATTCCCTCAACCTTTAGGCCCCTCAACACCATTCACAATTCCCTCAGATCGGTGAAAGATCCCGTTAACCCTAAGGACATGAAGGGTGTCTACTTGATCCCTTGTTCATGTGGGACCCCTTATATTGGGGAAACAGGGCGCTCCATCCATCAAAGGATCTGCGAACATGCTGCTGACCTAAGACATGGGAGATCCAAGTCATCGGCTTTAGCAGAGCATGTAGAAAAGACCAAGCATCAGGTGTGTATTGAGGAGGCCAAGGTTGTGGCCAAAGTTGCTCAGTTCCATCATCGTAAATTTAGGGAAGCTATCGAGAATGAAAAGAGGTCGAACAATCTCAATAGAGATGATGGCTGGAAAATCAGTAGGTGCTGGATTCCAGCGCTCTCTTCTTAGTCGGTTTTTCTGCCCCCTCCTCGGGGTTGTGCTTTCTTTATTTATATATGTCTTGTAGCATTTTTAATATTATTAGTAGTACGATTTATTCATTTGGTTATTTATCTTCTTCTAACCTCTTATTTGTATTATTATTAGTATTATTATTATTTTCTAACCTAATTTTACACCAATTAATAATATCTAATAAATAGTTTAATTTAAATAAATATATTACCTTTTGAACTAACCATTTTAATTATTTCATTTATTTTATCATAATTTTGCCTAACTTTTTAATTATTAAGTAATTAATTA